>RQTK01001058.1:50677-80058 GCA_003991915.1 Elysia chlorotica | reverse complement strand
CTCTCTCTCTCCCTCTCTCTCTCTCTCTCTCTCTCTCTCTCTCTCTCTCTCTCTCTCTCTCAATCTTTGTATGTTTTTGTCTCTTTTTTTCTCTGTCTTTCTATCTATCTACCTTTGCCCTTTCTTTGGTTCTCTCTATATAATTATACATTTCTCTCTCTCTCTCTGTCTTTGTCTCTCTGTCGCTCCCTCTATCAATCTAGCTATCTATCTTTCTTTTTCTCTCCCCCCCTCTCTCTCTCTCTCTCTCTGTTTCTCTCTTTCGTTTTTTATCTATCTATCTCTTTAGTATTCTATCTTTTTGTCTCTTTACGTATAATTTTTATCCCTCTTCTTATCTCTCTCTGTGTCCATTTATGTATCTATCTATTTATTGTTCACGTTAACATTTTTTCATATTTGTTATAAAAAAAAACAACCTGTAATTATTTTAACATTGCTTTTTAGCATCGCTGTTTCGTTAATCAATAATGTCCACGTCACAACTTTTGTCTCTTTTTTATACCTTTCTTTTGTTACTTTATTTCTTTTCCTTTCTTTTCTTTTCCCAAACTTCTATTCTTTGAAATTTTGCAACTCCCCTTTATTTGACGTTTGTTATCATCAGACTTTCACATCTTTCTTGTTCATCATTTCATCTCTTTCCCATCCCATCTTGTGATCTTTCATCCTATAGTTAAGCAATACAGAATTAACATAATAATTTGTCTCAAACATGTCTTTATTACGTCTTTATACATGCTTAAAACCGTATCTAAATCTGAATTATTACCCTGGTTACCCGTACCTCTCGATATCCATACCACTACCAGTAGGTTGTGCACATAAATTGTCAGACGTTCGTCTTGGGGCCCGTCCACAATATAGCCTATATAGTGCTGCTGTTGGACGTTTAATCAACCCAACCCACCCCGAACTTCTCGACATCCATACCACTACCAGAGCAGGTTGTCAACGTAAGAGAAGTCGTCCATCGACCATGCTCCAGGTAGCAAATATTGACCTTCACTAGGCTCAGTGGCTTACTGTGGGTCCTCTTCAGGTTTAAAATGCTACCTTTTTGTGCGCGACCCTCGGACTCTTTCAAACGTGAGCACAGGAAATGTGCTGGGTGCTTGCCAAGAAACCCCTGAAAGGATTTCGCAGCTTAGCGCGAAACGTTTTCAGGAGAGAATCATTCATTCATTGACTCGACCGAACGTCGAACGTCGAACGCCGAACGACGCTCGATCTGTGGTGGCTTTATTGGAATCTGGTTAGAGCGCTCTCACATCTACACCAGTCTTCAGATAATGCAAAGAACAGTCAAAAACAAACGAAATTTAAATTTGAGTAAAGTCTTTTGTTTTGTTGTTTTGTTTTGTTTTTGGAGAGAAAAGCTTCGATATTATTTGATATCTTGATCTTTTTTATCACTTTTTGCCCACCTACCTCCCTCTCAAAGACACACACTCTTTCTCCGTCTCTCTCTCTCTTTCTCTCTCTCTCTGTCTCTCTCTCTCTCTCTCTCTCTCTCTCTCTCTCTCTCTCTCTCTCTCTCTCTCTCTCTGACTAGCTCAGTCTCTCTATACCCCTATTTCACGGTGGGTTTCCGAACGCACGGGTTCAAGTATGTACCTGTTGACGATGAAAGCCTTGCTTGATTAGACTTGAGATTTCAATCTGGTTCATTTACCCCAGTACTTCAGTGTAGATTGTGGCGTGGAAAACGTATTGATGGTTTCTTAGCAGCGCGTCTAGGCGCTAAAGGTGGCAAGAACTGAGAGAGATACGGAGAGAGAGAGAGAAAGTGAGAGAAAGAGAGAGAGAGAGGCATAGAAACAGACATACAGACAGACAGAGAAAGGTGTATAGTAAGACTGAGCGAGCCAGAGAGAGAGATACACAGAGAGAGAGAGAAAGAAAGAGAGAGAGAGAGAGAGAGCGAGAGATAGAGAGAGAGAGAGGCAGACAGACAGACAGACGGACAGACAGACAGATAAACAGAGAAAGGGGTATAAAAAGACTGAGCGAGTCAGAGAGAGAGAGAGAGAGAGAGAGAGAGAGAAAGAGAGAGAGGTGGAGAGAGATTGTGTGTGTTGGAGAGGGATGTAGGTGGGCAGGAAGGGATAAAATGATAGAGATAAAAAATAATATCAAAGCTTTTCTCTACAAAAATATTACTTTACTCAAGTTTCAATTTTATTTGTTTTTTTTTTATTGTTTTTTGCATTATCTGAAGACTGGTGTATATGCTCAAACTCATAACGGATGAAAAACTATAATAATTATGATCTCTTTCAACCACACGATTTCTATTAATAGCTCGCGCACTGATATGCCGCGAAAAGGGGCCGCCATTTTTCTTAGCGATCTAGTGCTATTAATAGAAATCTGTGCTTTCAACACATTTCAATATGCCCGTAAAGTAATATTAGTGAGAAACGCCGTAGATCAGACAGTTTATACCCTGTACTGACATGCAAAGGATCTAAGGTTTGAGTCCGAGCTTTTACTGTACACAGGAGTTTTAAGTTCGTACGCGAAATCGAGGCGGTTGGGAGAAGCCATGCAAGTAATGGCTTGGTATCTGCTAGAAATTTGTCGCACCGATGTTTATAGGTGTAATTTTTAGTCTTCATATAGGACCACAAGTCAGACATTATAGAGACTTAAGACTAGTCGAAGACTTTAGTTTCCGACCGAGGAGATAAATCTAGTAGTGCTAGTATGTGTATAAGTTTGGATAACGAACTGATCTAGATCATAGAAATAGCCAATGAAAGCAGAAAGAAATAGAGCTTATAATTATCAAGGATCCAGAAAGCTCACGAAGTGTCACATACTAAAAATTGGGACACGCAACAGGCATAAATCTAAGTCTCTATGTCTACAACACAAATTTGACCACTTAAACACACGCTAAGAACCGAATTTCTATTGGCAAACTCAAATCAACCACTTTATTTGGTTTGTTTTTGTGGTTACTTAACGTTATTAAAAAATATACTTTTGTCGGGTTTTTGTTTTTTTCAGAAATATTAATCTCAAGGGAATACAAAAAATAATTTTCATTCGATTTGTTTGTCAATGTATGCCTAGATTAAACTATATTTCTCTGCCTCCCTTGCGGTTGACTGTTTCAATCTGCTATCGATGCAGACTGTTTTATTTGATAGTAGGATACATCTTTATTTATTTTTTTTGTGTGTCCATTTATTTAATTCCGTATTCAGAATTCACTGTCAGTCTTTCAATTGGTTTATTCTTCTTTTATTTGTTTTCTTTAAGTCTTTCTTTCGGCGGGGTTAGAGCCCTGGCGATTTCGCTCCCTACTGGTTGGGCCGATGTCAGTTTAATATGACTAGCTGAGACAAGAGTCATGGTATCCCCGTCCTGTCTCGTTTGTGGCAGCACATAAAATTGCCAGACGTCAGTCTTTGGGCCCGTCCACAGTATAGCCTATATAGTGCTGATGTTGGACGTTACACCAACTCAACAATTCAACAACTCGGCGTGACTCAGGTAAAAAAGTCCAAAAACTCGTAGGGATTTACTCCATTATAATTTTGCGTGAATTTGCGGAAGCCGTTGGTGTTTATGATCGATGCATGTAATAAAAGAGCGGGGAACATGGCGAGTGTAGTGCAATGCCAGGTCGGGGGGACCAGGGGACCAGGGTGTGTTGGGCGAGGAACTACGCTTGGTTGGTACCAGAGATCAAAGACTCAAAACTTCGACAGCTCAGTTGGTGAACGTCCTTTCTCCTGAGGGGGTGTTAGGGTTCAGACTAGGCCGTCATAAAATGGTGATTCGGGCCCTCACATAAAACAAAGGCTGATAAAAACCTTTGATTTTGTCGACTTAGAGTCACTAAATAAAACAATAAGTTGAAATAAATACATAAAACAAAACAAAAAGTTAACACTTTATCTTGGCTCAGAAATGGATTTAGGTTACGTCTGGGCGAGTCTATTGTGGCGTGTGCTAATCTTCTAGCCTAGATCTACCGCTGAAATTCGATCTTAGAGTGAAGTCTAATCCAGTCGGGAAAGGTAAAATTAGAGCGGACTCTAATCCTGGCCTCAATAGTTTAAATACTGAAAAGTTAGAGTTTTTCATTAATGAGATAGGCTGTTATGTATCTGAGATAGCGACTTGTTCATCTAAAATATCTAGAACCACCCCCTTCCCCACCCCCAAACCTCCCCTCGCGATTGCGATTTCTGTTGTTGTTGATCGATTCCTGACTCGATATTAAACCGGACTGATAGAGAAAAAAATTGAAATACGTGAAGTTGAAACCGAAGTCGACCGAAATTTTTAAAAAAGTATTGTATTGTTGACGTCATAATGTGAAGTTTGGCTTTCATGATCTCACTCCGTAATTTTAGTTTGGTTGCTGGGTTTTTTCGATACGCCTACCTTTAGAATTCCAAGTTTTTGTTTTTTATTTTTTTTTTACAATCTGCTCTCTAACTTTGTCAAAAGCTGCTTAATAATGAACCCTGTAAGTTTGATCCGCTGCCTTTGAACTTCAACTCTTAAGTTTTACACGATAAACTCTTTTCTTGTACGTTGGGTGACAATGCTAATTATAGACCACACATAATTAATTTTGAGAGCTTTTACCCATATTACTATTTTTGTACTGTCCCATCTTTCCCCTTTTTCATTAACATTTCTGTAGCTCAAAAAATGTCGAGGTAAGTTGTTGTACGTACTCTGTCGCCGTATAGGATCCCTCAGGGGAACCTAGGAGACGTTAAACCCGGAGATTGGGAGATAATTCTCTCCCTCCCTCTATAGAGAACTTCTGTTGTACGTACTTACTTATTATTACCGGTTCCGAGTTTTGCCTCGTACTGACCTGTGTAAATGAAATCTGTGTTTACTGTACCTCTGATTCACTGCGATTTTGCCAAGCGGGATGGATCTCATCTTTTAAGTGGACAGTTATTATTAATTCAGTTGGTCTTTTGTTAGTAGCTGACCAATACAATGGTGTACCTGATACATACCCGCGCCCCTGTCCGTAGCACAAGTGTTTGAGTTGGCATGACAAAGATATGGACAGATTTGGTTAGTTTGAGGATTGTCAAACAATGACGCCATACTTCTATAGTGACAGTATTTAGCATTGAAGGTGTTAAAGGCAGCGTTACCAGTGAGTTTTTATTACTTTTAGAGATGATTGTATACATGTATCTTGCCATTTCCCGCAAGGGCGTCAATATCACAGAGCAGGATCCATTGTCTGGTCACATTATCCTGACACTGTCCCAACCAGTTGGCGGCAAAATTATTCAAGCGAGATTTGAACTCATGTCGCTCTGCATAGAAGATCTACGCTTTTAATGCCGTCTACCACGCTCCCCTTGAAA
The DNA here is from genome assembly GCA_003991915.1 of Elysia chlorotica. Taxonomy (NCBI): domain Eukaryota; kingdom Metazoa; phylum Mollusca; class Gastropoda; family Plakobranchidae; genus Elysia; species Elysia chlorotica. The sequence continues at coordinate 74,695 of RQTK01001058.1, read as the reverse complement.
TTGCTTTACCGCATTCTCTTCATCGTGTTCATCAGATTTCATAAAGAAGTAAACTTCAAATTGATTTCCACTCTTTATAAGATATAATATGTTTTATCACTATGTAAAATTTATCCTAATATGTTTTAGAACACTGACCAAATCAAAAACATGATATCAAGTAATAATTACGTCACGATCCAGAAAACCTTACTGATGTTTACTCCGTCTTAATAAAGTTCTTTAAGCTGTGTTGTATGGTCTAAATTTGGACTCCTAAGGCGAAATGTTCATTAGAGTATTCTATTTTGTGTTTCGAGCCTTTGTAAAACAAAACAAAAAATACTGTCCCTTTTCAGCTTTTCAATTTATTTTTTTTCAAAGAGGTGAAAATTAAGGGTGTCTTTGACAATGGATATTCGATTTAAATGAAGTGTGATAGATGATGTTTTGTTCTTGTTGTTTTTTCGTAATCGACTTTTTGAGAAGACCATGATTGACTCGGCCGTAAGGATCTGTGATCTTTGATGTCCATGTTGCTTTGGGAGATCACATCAATAACACCATTATAAGATAAGATCGAACTCCTCTGGGTTATGGTCTAATAGTTCCACATCCTGTAAAACTGTTTTGCGGGGTTTTTGTTCTTTCCTCTCTCTCTCTTTCTCTCTCTCTGTCTGTCTCTCTCTCTCTGTCTCTCTCTTTTCTCTGCCCTCTTTCTCTCTCTCTCTCTCTCTCTCTCTCTCTCTCTCTCTCTCTCTCTCTCTCTCTCTCTCTCTCTCTCTCTCTCTCTCTCTCTCTCTCTCTCTCTCTCTCTCTCTCTCTCTCTCTCTCTCTCTTCAGTGAGTTTTTATTACTTTTAGAGATGGTCATGTATATGTATTTTTCTATTTCCCTCTGTTTTCCTCGTCACAAGGTATGGACCACCGAAAATAGAAAATAATTATATTAGAAGCATTGCACACGATTAGTACTCATTTTAGGTTGCGAGGATTTCACTGGGGAAACCTACATGGAGACAGGGGCACTAGCTGAGACTTGAACCACGGACCTCTAACCAGCCGGTCTGGAGTTCTGTCCACTGAACTGCTATGCGCCCCTTCAGGTGTCTTTAGCGTAATGTGTTGCCAGAAAAAGCGGAGCGATTTCGCCGCCTACTGGTTGGGACGGGGTCAGTTAAATGTAACTTGCTGAGACAGGAGTCGTGGTATCACCGCCCTGTTTCGTGTGGGGCAGTACATAAAATTGCCAGGCGTCAGTCTTGGGGCCCGAACAAAATATGTAGTGCTGACGTTGGACGTTCAACCAACACAACTCAACTAACTCGGCGACGCTACAGTCTTTGCGATCTATACGACGATAGCGTGAAACATAAACACGCACCTTAGCATGTGATTTCTGGTTGCTCATTGGTTCCGCAAGTTTAAGATAAAGCTATGATTGGACGCTGCTGTAAATCCTTTCATCTATCGTTTTCGTTTCGCTGCGGAACCCTTATCGCATGGGATCCATTGGCTGATCACATTATACTAAAATTGACTCAACCAGTTGGCAGCAAAATTATTCAAGCGAGATTTAAACCCCTGAGCTCCTGCATAGTGGGATAACACTATAATCCCAAGCCTACCTTGCATCCTTTGAAATTGGTCTACCGCTTACTCTTCATCTTGTTCATCCGATCTCATAAAGAAGTGAAGTTCTAGATCTAATGTATGTCCATTCTCTACAACTGAAATATTTTATCACTATGTAAAACGCATCTTTAATGTGTTTGAGAATACTGGCAAAATCAAGAAAATGATATGAAGTACTTGTTATGTCACGGTCCAGAAAACCTTACTGATTTTTACTCCATCTTAATAAAATTCTTCAATCAGTGTTGCACGGTCTAAATTTAGATTTCTGTAGCGAAAAATTCATTAACTATTTTAAAGTCGAATCCATTAAAAAAAAAAAACGTAATCTATTCTGTGGTTCAAGCTGTTGTAAAACAAAACAAAAAATTCGAGCCCCTTTTTTCAGCTTCTAAATTGAAAATCAAAGAGTCTTTCTCTCTCTTTCTCTCTCTCTTTTACTCACTAACCCTTTCCAACTCTTTGCATGATGTCTCTATTTTGTCCAATCTTTACCGTATTTTTTCTCCATTTTGATTCTAATAGCAATATCTTCGCCTCCTTCTCTTCTACCCCCCCCCCTTTTTTTTTACACACACTCAAAGTTTATCCAATCTATCTCCATAGTGCTCCAACTATCACCCTCACCTCTAACTCTTTAACCCTTTAACGCTGTTATTTTTCGGCTACAGTATGGAGACTCAGAGACCTCTAACTCTTTAACCCTTTAACTCTTTATCTTGGCTTCGTCTCTTCTTCCCCCCTCCTCCCATATACACACCTTCGAAATCTATTCAATCTATCTCCAAAGTGCCCCAACTATCACCCTCACTTCTAACTATTTCACCCCTTAACGCTGTTATTATTCTCCCGACAGTTTGGAGACTCACGTGCCTCTAACTCCTTAACCCTTTAACGCTTTTATTATTCTCCCACAGTTCGGAGGGTCAGAGGCCTTTAACTCTTTAACTCTTTAGCGCTGTTATTAATACCCCACAGACTTCTAACTCTTTCACCCCTTAACTCCGGTACTATTCCCTCCCACACACACAAAATCTATTCAATCTATCTCAGAAGTACCCCAGCTATCACCATCATCTTTCACGTTTTAACGCTGTTATAATTCCCCCACAGTTTGGATGTTCAGATGCATCTCTTGCACCCTTTAACGCTGTTATTATCCCACAGTTTGGAGGTTCAGAAGCATCTCTTGCACCCTTTAACGCTGTTATTTTCCCTCACAGTTTGGAGGCGCAGAGGCATCTCTTGCACCCTTTAACGCTGTTATTTTTCCCCCACAGTTTGGAGGTTCAGATGCATCTCTTGCACCCTTTAACGCTGTTATTATTCCCCCACAGTTTGGATGTTCAGATGTTCAGATGCTTCTCTTGCACCCTTTAACGCTGTATTTTCCCCCACAGTTTGGAGCCAACTATCACCATCATCTTTCACCCTTTAACGCTGTTATTATTCCCCCACAGTTTGGAGGTTCTCTTTCACCCTTTAACGCTGTTATTTTTCCCCCACAGTTTGGAGGTTCAGAGGCCATCATCACAGCGCTGTCGGACGAGTTCCCCGTGCTTAGGCGACACAGGGAGATCTTCGTGGGCTGCCTCTTCTCGCTCTACTTCCTTGTGGGCCTGGCCTTTGTGTCGGAGGTAATTAAATGTATAAACCTAACCTTAACTGTCCTCTCAGCGTAGAAGGGAAGGTTTGTCTTATCAGTCTCAACCTATTCTCCCTTTTTACTTTAGAACCTCCAAAATTAGGGAATCCCATACATAAGAGGACCAGCCTCGTAGTAATAGAATGAACTAGCATAGGAAATACCATGTCTTGCCTTTCTCTTGATCTTTTGTCTTCTGTCAACGCCGCCTGTCGCCGTATAGGATCCCCCAGGGGAACCTAGGAGACGTTAAACCCGGAGAGAGGGAGAGAATTCTCTCCCTCCCTCTATAGAGAACTTAGTAAGAGAGTTTGTACTGTGTGTGTGAGAGAGACACAGACACATACATAGAGAGTGGACCACATGTTGGGAAGGTCAAGACTGCAGGGAGGGAGGAGGGAAAAGACTACAGGGGCTTGTTCTATCTTCTCTAATCTGTTCTCTCTATCCCTGTCATGTCTCTCTTTGTTACTCTGTTAGCCTGTCACTCCTTCTCTCTGTATCTCTTACTCTCACCCTCTCTATCTATCTATCTATCTATCTATTTATCTATCTATCTATCTATCTATCTATCTATCTATCTATCTATCTATCTATCTATCTATCTATCTATCTATCTATCTATCTATCTATCTATCTATCTATCTATCTATCTATCTATCTATCTATCTATCTATCTATCTATATATCTATCTATCTATCTATCCAATCAAATTTTCTCTGTCTATCTCTTTCTCCCTCTATCTCTCTATATCTCTCTCATACACACAACCATAATATATCTCTATAATTGTCATAATTTTCTTCACTCTCTCTCTCTCTCTCTCTCTCTCTCTCTCTCTCTCTCTCTCTCTCTCTCTCATTATAATATTTAATAGAGATAATTAATATTCACTTACATTAACGTTTTGACACCAGTGTTTCAACAGGCGTCCTTACACCCCTCTCTTCAGTAAACTGTAGTGGGTCGGTTCCGTTTCATTCATTCTTTCTTATTTTGTTTAACAGATGTTTTCTTCTGTGCATGCACGTGGGCAGGATTTTCATTCTTTTATTAGGCTTAACTTAAAAAAAAAAATTCGTGGGCAGGATTTTCATTCTTTTTGTATTTAAACTTAGCTTCAAAAAAAATTTGCTTCAACATAGTGGGCACTAATTTGGATGATATAGCCTTTGTTCTTTAAGTATTAATTTGTCAAGGACGCCTCTCGTAACACTGATGTCAAAACGTTAATGTAAGTAAGTAAAGAGCAATAATCTGTATTATCTAGCTCATAAATTAATTGAGCATATATATACTATCTATATGTGCACATTTAAGCCCTCTGTATTTCTCTGTTCCTTTCTTCCAAGCTCTCTGGACCTTTATTTCCTAAAACTAAGTGTCTAAATCTGAGAGGTCCCAGTTATGCACGCGTTGGTATAAATCCATTTTTCTTATACACGCTTTCATTCTTTTTCTATCTGCCCTCTTTTATCAAAACATAGAAAATTAAGATGGCATACAGGTTACAGATTTTAGTTAAGTGTTGATGCTACCTTTTTTAACTTCTACAAATCTAATACAAACTATTTGTGGTCATCAAAGTCTGGCAACTGTCTATGTCAATATGTGATAACAAAAATATATATATATGGTATTACCGAAAGATGGAAAGTCTGCCTTGTGTCATATGTTTACCATGCTAACTGGTCACGTCCCAGGGTGGCTTCTACCTGATCAGACTGATGGAAAACTTCGGAGCTGGTTACTCCATGCTCTTCGCTGTACTGTTTGAGACCCTGGCCGTGTCCTGGTGTTATGGTGAGTAGTAGTAGTAGTACTGGTGGTAGTAGTAGTAGTAGTATCTCTCTCTCTCTTGCTAGCTATCGATTTGACCCTCTATTTTTCTTCCTCTTTTTCTACCTCTCTTTCTCTCTCTCGTTCGCCTTCTCTTCCTCCCTACCTCCCTCCCTCCCTCCCTCTCTCTCTCTCCTCTCTCTCTCCTTTCTGTCTCCCTCTCTCTCTCTTTCTCTCTCTCTGTCTCTTTCTATTTCTCTATCTCTATGTCGCTCTATCTCTGCGTTTAACGTCCTTTCATTTTCATTTTTTTTGTAGTAATTTGCAACCTGCTGGTTGCTTCTATCAATGTTATTTTACCACACTCTTCCTTTCTTCCCAGGTGTGGACAAATTCTCCGCGGACATTGAAGCCATGATTGGGAGAAAGCCCGGCCACTATTGGCATATTTGTTGGAAATTCGTCGCCCCGATCTTTATAATGGTGAGTATCTGAGTATCTGTATTTGTGAAGTAAGAGAGAGAGAGCGAGAGCGAGAGAGAGAGAGGGGGGGAGGAGAGAGAGAAAGAGAGAGGGAGGGAGAAAGAGAGAGCAAGCGAGAGAGAGAGAAAGGAGAAAGAGAGGCAAACAGAGAGGTAGAGGGAGGGGTAGAGATAGAGGCAAACAAAGAGGTAAAGAAAGGAGGGAGAGATATAGAGAGGCGAGTGAGAAAGGAGAAGAAAGAGTCAGTATGACAAACAGTCAGGCAAAACGAAAGAGAGAGAGAGAGAGAGAGAGAGAGAGAGAGAAGAAGAAGAAGAGTGAAAGATAGACACACACACACACAGACACACGGAGACAGAAACAAAAAACACACAGACAAAGAGGCAAGAAAGAGATAGAGAGACAGAGAGAGATAGACAGAGACAGAGAGAGACAGAGGCAGAGAGAGACAGAGGCACAAAGATAATGAGAGAAGCAGACAGGAAATTATTTCATAGAGGAGAGACGTCGCACAGAGTAAGAAAAAAAAATTGGTTTTTATAAGGATGTCAAGAGAAAAATAGACATACCGACACAGAAAGACAAACAATTAGGTCCACAGAGGGATATCAAGCGTGAAATAGACAGACAAACGCAAAGATTGTTAAATGATAGAGAGAGATAAATGGAATGCAGAGACAAAATCAGGCAGACATACAGACAGACAAACAGAAAAATAACAAATAATGATAGTTATACAGAAGGTAACTTCATGGACAAAGAGAGGTTGAGGAAGGGGGAAAAGAGACAGACAGGGCATCAGAAAGAGAAAGAGAGATAAAGAGGCAGGTAGACATTCAGACATACAAAAATAAAGAAAGAAGAGAGAGTTTGAGAGAAAGCGAAGGAGAAAGAGAAAGAGAGAGAGAGAGATCTTTCTCTATTTCTGCCTTCAACGCCCATTAATTTTTTTGTAGTAATTTGTAACCTGCTGGTCACTACTATCATTATTCTTTTTATCACATTCTTCCTTTCATCCCAGGTGTGGACAAGTTCTCCGCGGATATTGAGGCAATGATTGGGAGAAAGCCCGGCCACTATTGGCACATTTGTTGGAAATTTGTCGCCCCGATCTTTATAATGGTGAGTATCTGAGTATCTGCATTTGAGAAGAAATAGAAGGTTAACGTGGTGGTCGAAGAGAGATAGGTGAGATTTGGGGAGTGGAGGCACACAGAGAGAGAGAGAGAGAGAGAGAGAGAGAGAGAGTGACAAAAAGAGAGGTAGAGAGAGGAGGGAGAAATACAGAGAGGCAAAGAAAGAGTTAGGCAGGCAGACATACAGACATACAAAAAGAGAGAAACACGAGAGGGGAAGATACAGAGAGAGAGAGAAAGAGAGAGAGAGAGAGAGAGAGAGAAAGAGAGAGAGAGAGGGAGAGGGGGGGATGCGGGGGAATACAATTGTTACAATTCATGTGCATTAGCATATTAAAATCATCACTACCTTCTAATTTTAGATCAGAATTAAGTTTTATGGACTGCTCAGAGGCCTCGACAAAGTTTTTTCCTCTGCAGTTTCCTTCACTTTCTAGATCGCCGGTGTGATGTGTCAGTCAGATGGGAGGGGTTAAATGGATTAAATGTCCAAATTCTCTTGCACTGTGTTTCGTTTAATTTTTTTGCGCTAAATATAAATGGCTCCGTGTGTGTTGTGTTTTTTTAGTATCATCTCATTATTTTACAATAATTTTGTGAACACGCGCTGGTGCTTTAATTATATAACTATATTACTCCATCCTCCTATTCTACCCCCTCCCCTCTCAGAAAAATTAACCTTTTTCCCCTCTCCCCAATCACTCACCCACAAACAGCTAGAGGAAACCGCATAAAGTTAAATAATAATTTACTTTGGTCACTGATTCCATAGATAGACGTTCGAAATTGGGTCAAGTCCATTATCTGATTTTATTTATGTCTTCCCCACTCCTTTATCTGAAGTTATACCTTCGTTTGAAATTGAAACTTTTTGATGGTTAAATTTACATACCCCTCCCCCGCTTTTTCCTATATTTTCATCATTTCGTTCCAAAATGTGACAATTTAAATTTTTATGGATACATTTGTACACCCCTTACCCCCTTTTTGGCTATAATTATCCCCTCATTCCAGAAAAAGTAAAACGTCCAGAACTAGATTGTATCATGTTTCTCAAAACTATTTTCTTTTCTCTCACGCCTATTCATCCCCTACCTCATCTTGTATCTATCTATCTATCTATCTATCTATCTATCTATCTATCTATCTATCTATCTATCTATCTATCTATCTATCTATCTATATATCACCCTCTTTCTTTCTCTTTCTTTTTATACTTCTCCTTCGTCTCTCTTATACCCTTTTTTTAATTACTTATTTAAAGATCACACAAGTTTCTAACAGTCCAACTATCCTAATCTCACTGTATAGCCTAAATCTAATCTCACTACGTCGCAATCCTACTGTTTTCCTGTTGTTGTTGTTTTGTTTTTTATTTTGTTCGGTTTTTGGTTTTGTTTTTGTTTTGATGTTTTTTTTTCTTTGTTTGTTGTTTGTTGTTTGTTGAGTCCATAAACGATTATAATATGAGTACGTTTTCTCCAAACTCTTTACTCACCTCCACAACTCTCTCCCTTACCCCTATTATACATCCCTACCCCCCCCCCCTCCACAGTTCATCATCGTGTTCGGCCTGGCTAACTACGCGCCCATGGAGCATGACGGCTACACATACCCCATGTACGCCAACATCATCGGCTGGGCCATCGCTCTCTCCTCCATCTTGTGTATTCCAGGCTTTGCCATCTTCAGTATCCTCCGCGCCAAGGGATCGCTTAGCGACGTGAGTACATGTACAGGGGTGCTTTAGGCATGAATAATTTTCCCTCTAGTTCGGGGGGAGGGGGCGGGCGGTATCCCCGGTGTAGAACATCCGTTGGGCCATCGCTCTCTCCTCCATCTTGTGTATTCCTGGCTTCGCCATCTTCAGTGTCCTCCGCGCCAAGGGATCGCTTAGCGACGTGAGTGTAGGGGTGCAGGGGTGCATTGCGCATGTCCATCTAATTCTGGGGGAGGGGGGCCGTGGTATCCCCGGGGTAGAACATCGGCTGGGCCATCGCTCTCTCCTCCATCTTGTGTATTCCTGGCTTTGCCATCTTCAGTATCCTCCGCGCCAAGGGATCGCTTAGCGACGTGAGTATAGGGGTGCAATGCGCATGTCCTCAGACGTCAGTTTTGGGACCTGTCTACAATATAGCCTGGCTTGGGATGTTTAGCATAAAAAAAACAGTTTGTGTATGCCCTTAGAGAGCTATGAAACTTGGAGATTCTTTTCTGGCCCTACCCACTGAATCCCAAGGAGATAGTTTCAAGACAGATAAGAGAATACCCTAAAGATGGTGGATCTTTCTGCTCTAACTTTGAAATAAGACTCAAGGCCGATGCCTAAAACTTCTAAATCTCTTATTTTCGTCAAACGGTTTAACTTATAGTACTATTTTCATTGTTACATAAAATGTTTTAATGTTTACATTGCTTACTTAGGGATATTTTAAATTTTTTAAAGTGTTGATATTAATTTCATATTTTTAGTCAACCACATGACTCTTAATGGCTCTTAAAATGTGTATATGTATACATTATCAATGTGTAGCATTTGATTACATATGTATTTTGAGAAAAAAAGACTTCGAGACAATATTGACACATTGTGCATTGATTATAAATCTTTCATATCCTTTTGATTCTTTCCTCTTCTTCTTCTTCTTCTCCTCTTGTAGCGAATTTACCACCTCATCCAACCAACCAACAACAGAGAAGAGAAGATACGGAGAGCATTAAACACTGTACGCTTAAATGGTGACGTCAGCGGAGCAGTGGGCGTGTGATTGTGAGGGAGGAGCTACAGAAAGTGGGCGTGGTTTATGATGCATTGACGTCGCAGCGTTCAAAAGTACAGGGTGATTGACAGAATGCAGACAGTTACAACAACCTCAACAGTTTCTGTCAAATAGATTACCGGTCAATTAACTTATGAATTTTGGTATTAAAGAAATGGCGCTAGCTGTGATTTTTTTTTTACCATAATTAATTTGTTTGATTTTTTAATATTTGCACATATTTCACCCCGCCCTCATTAAAAAAAAAAAAAAAAGAAAAGGGGGGGGGGTGAAAGGTGTTCTGGCTGGCCAGGTTGAAATGGTACTGTAACATGGCTCACTCGAACTAGACAAGACTCAGCGATGCTAGAACATAGCTGCAATCCGATGCCTCCTTAAGAATAGGCCAAGTCACTGAAATGGTCGAAGTTAAAATACTTTAGCGTAAAAAGTGCAACAGTGATCTATATTATAAACATAATTACCATAGTTAGTTCAGATTGACACTCAGAGAGTAGTTTTTGTTCAGCTTATTCAGCCCGCACTTCAATAATGAGAAATGATCTAATTGTTTATCCTATTAATTGGTATAATTCGTTAATTGTTAGACTCTAATTGCAAAAATTATATTTCTGTTTGTCTATTTCGGTGACTTTGCATGTTATTTTGGAAAGCCTCGCTACAAACTCCATTGTACGTGATTTTATTGAAAGTTGTTTTGTTTTGTTTGTTGTTTTTTAAATTGTTTGTTTACATTAATTTGTTTGAGGGCGTATGTGTTTTTGGTGTTTAATGGTGTTGTTGTTTTTTCTTTTTTAATTCTATGATTTCGTTTTTGGTTCTTTTTTTTTCGTTTATTTTGTTGTTTTATGGAGTTGTTTTAATTTAAATGACTACACCAAGCTCTGACAAAGCTGAATATAAATAATGTCAGTTTAAAAACATAAACAGCGAGAGAAAAAATGCGTGTGTGTGTGTGTATAGGGGGCGGGATAGGAGGAGGTTAAATGCAGAAAGAGGAGTGGGAGTTAGAGGATAAGAGGCCCTGAGGTCTTGTTAGATTTCGTATGTATTGTCAGCGTTTTGTCTGCGCTGCTGTTGTTGGTTTTTTGTTTTGTTTTTTATTAATTTTTTGTGGTGTATGTTACTAAATTTCTCTTTTTTTTTAACGGAGTTCAGGCCCACCTTGTTTATCATTTATTTATCATAAATTGAGGATTTGAGGAAAAATTATGCTGAGATTTGGCTGTCGAGTGTGGGGGTTGTTTGTTTAACTTTTATGTTGCTTTTGTTTTTGTTTGTTGTTGTTGTTGTTGTTGATGTTGTTTTTGTTGTTGTTTGTTTTGGTTTTGTTTGTTGTTGTTAGTGTGCTTGTTGACGTTTTATTGCTTTGTGTCTTTTGACAATTATTCTCTTAAATAGTTTTTTTATTATTTTCTTGTTGCTGATTGTTTAATTTAAATAAATGCGGAACCTGGCCTGCAATTGACATAACAAAAATAATAATAGACCCATGACGTTGCTGGTTTCTGTACATACTGTTTAAAGACGTGCATTGAATTAGCTTTACTTAGTGCTGACTGTTAGAAAGAAGGCACTGAAAATGCATCTAGCGCGTTTGATAGTAGTAGCCTAGGTCTACATCTAGAACACTGTGTTATGTTAACATTTTTTATACTTCCGTTTGTGATAATAATTTTCAATAAGCACATACATTATTATGTTGATGTATAACGTATAACGTATTTATAAAATTATGTGATAAGCATAATATATAACATTTTGTGATGAAAAACTATTAAAATCGATTATGATTTTTTGATTGATTTTTTTTCTTTCTAACCTCTATGTTGGAATGGGGATGATCTATTTCTCTAAAAAAAAAAAACGTAAACGAAATCACGTGATGGTTGTATTTATTTCTAAACAATATGCTGATTTGACCAGAGCATATACCTATTTTAATATATTTTTTTGCATTAGCTGACTTACAAGCATCACGTGACTTTTGTGAGAAATAGGTCAGCCTCGTTTAAGATTGACATTAACCTCTATACAAGCGGAAATGATAGCTCAAGTTGTAAGGGCCTAAATTTCTCTTCTGTTTTCATCTAGTCATCGAAATATAGCCAACATCGTTCAAACAGTGGACCTTTAGCAACCAACTCAACTTAGCCATCGGCCCTTACTAAAAGGGCTTTTAGTACATGCAATAAATAGCGTAGCGCTATGCTCTGTCGTTATACAAAACCTTTTTTTTTTACGATGAAACAATAAAATGGACAGATTTGATCAAGGGATTCAGTGTCTCTTGTCTTGGGCTAGATCTAGTCGGTTGATTGTCTCAGTCGGAGGGGGGACGTGGTAGCGTTGGGGTAGAACACCGGATGAGGTCCGTGGTTCGAGTCCTGGCGATCTCGCCCTTTACTGGTTGGGTCGGTATTAGTTTAATGTGACCAGCTGAGATAGGAGTCATGGTAGCCCCGCTTTGTCTCGTGTGTGGCAGCACATAAAATTGTCAGACACCAGTCTTGAGGCCCGTCCACAATATAGCCTATATAGTGCTGACGTTGGAAGTTAAACTAACTCAACTCAACTCAGTCTCAGTTGGAAGTCCCCATCCTCTCGTGTGTCGAGTTCTTACAGTCTAAATAGTTATGGATAAAAAAGAGTCAGTTAGGGGACGTTACTGATGTCGCCAAAGGCTGTTTGAATATTGGGTGATTGGGGTTCACAGCACAGATTTCTATTAATAGCATGCTATTAATATGAAAATATGGTTCACCGTGAATTCCGCTTGTATAGAAGTCTATTATGACTGAATTTTTGTACTACAAAATAAATAAGTACCTAATGTGTATATACATGCTGACTAATGTAAAATTCATTATTTTTGTTTTAATTATTAATTATGTGTGTGAACATAATGGAATGTATTTCTTGTGTAGTATAAATGCCTCGTGTAAAAAAGCCATTGGTCGATTTCCCTGCAATTGAATTTACTATATTTGAGTTTTATTGTGATATCTTTTAAAGTTATACCTCATTTCCTCCTTTTGTTTTTCTGTCAATGTCCAAAAATTGAGACTAAAAAGTAAAATTTAACAAAAGATAATGGGAAAGTGAAAAAATGATCAATGTTTAAGCCTTGTGAGCAATTTGTAAATAAAATCTAAAACATATGAACAACGAATTAGGAAAAAGTATTGTTCTGTAAAAGTGTCATTGCCTTGGTTTCTTTTAAAATCAATTGTCATGACATAAGCCAATTATAAAATTAAAAAAAAAAATACATGTATAGAATTTTAAAAAGAACATTCTATACTAAACATCAATGTACATGTAATTCAATATAAGTTTTTACAGAAACAGAAAAAATGAAGGGTGTAATTACATCTTATTCGGTTATTACATGATTAATTGAATCCATCTCAGTAAAACGTTTTGTTTGCAGTTGTTTGTTTTTTGTTGGTGTTTTTTTTTGTGCATGTTATTTTAGGCAAACAAATAAAAGCAAAGGAGGAATAAAGAGGTTTCAAATGGTTAAAAAAGAGGTGTTTATTATTAAATAATAATCTTTTTATAAACTATAGCAGTGGGAAAGGTTCTATTACCCAATAATAGGTAAGGTAGCCTCAATCAAGTCCGGGACAGTCTTTGTTTATTTATTAAAAAATTCATTGAATTTTTTTCTTTATGTTTTAAAACTGCACCTGTAAATATAGTTATATTTGTCAGAAACGTACTATTTTCAATGGAGTTCAATCTTGTAACTGATACACTTATAATTAGTTCTGACAATATAATGATTTATTAGTTTTTTAAGTGGCTTGTGTGTATTGTTTCAGATAAGATCTAAATCTCATTGCAGATATCATAAATCACAAATTTGGATTTAGTCTCAGTTCTCGTGGTTCATAAAACATAAAAGATGTGAAAAATTTTTAAGTTGAGTTATCATTTTGAGTCATCGAGTTAAAAAATAGCAAAAGTCAAACAATGCTATAATGATAAATACAAGCAAAAACAAAGGGAAACATAGCCTTCAAGAATTTGAACATTTGATTGTAGCTCAAATGGTTTAAGTAATTTAAGAAATTTTTTCAACAAGTTAACAGCAGCGAAAAAATTGTGACAACAGGATAGCAATTGCAAAATAAGCATCTAAGCAGTCAAATCTAAAGTGACTTGTTCATCACACACACAAAAAGTCATAACACACAAGTTAAATAAGCAGCAGAACTATGATTAGTCAGCTATTAGTGTAACATTCTACAACAACAAAAAAGATTTACTTGCAACAGACCCCCGAACTGTTATTGTGCAAAGGCTGTGTAACCCAGACTAAACTTAGTGGTGTAGTCAAATGACACTACCACAATAAAATGCTATAGCACTATAAAGATAACATACCAATCTCAATAAACATGTTTCATATAATAATAATCTAGGTAGCAATGAGATCAGTTGCAAAGAAAATAGTATGTAAACATGTACTAAGCATCACTTGTTTTTTATTTTATTATTGTAATTGTTTTTATTATTATTATTATTATTATTATTATTATTATTATTAAGTTTCCAACGTATTATTTTATTATTGTAATTGTTGATGTTATTTTTAAGTATTTTGTTGTAAAACTGTACATGTTGATATTAAAACATTTAAAAACTTGGTTCTTTAACAAATTATGGGTGCGAGTGAGTGGGCGGTGGACTTATAGAGAGAAGCTGAAGTAATAATTATTATCTCTAAGTGTCTCATTGTTAGTAATTGACATTCTTTTTAATTGATTTGAAGAAAATTTTATATTTATGTCTTTGTGACTAAATGGTGCGGTTTGGGAGTGAATTTTTATATATAAAGTTTGTTTGTATGTCAATATTAAATTCAATAAGATTTTGAAAGGTGTAATTGAAATATTTCTTGTTTTCTTTGTGCGCAAGTTGTTAATGTAAAGCATATTTATTGTCATGTGAGATCAACAAGGTTCTTTTGCAACATATATGAAGAAGATAGAAAGAACCGTGTTGTTTTTAGATCACAAATGTTTGTATTTGGGGTGAAATCCTTGAACGAATGTTAGGTCTGCTCTTTACAATAACGTCTCTCATTTAGAAACGCTTGAGAGATCTGTATACACAGTTATATTATATGCACAAAGTTCTTCAATAAGTAAGGGTGCACATTCAGTCCTAAAACTGCCTCAGTGTTGATGGGGGTCGAACTGGTTCAAGCGGTAGAGCGTTAGTTTCCCAAATCGGATTCACGGTTTGAATCCCACGTCCACAGTTTATTTGTCCGTTTTCGTCCGCTACTGTTTGGGTCAATGTCAGTTTAATATGAACGGCCTAGAGTCCCAGTCCTTTTTCGTATGTGGTTGCCAATAAAATTGTCAGACGTCAGTCTCGGGGCCAGTCTACAATCTAATCTACACAGATTTTACACTGGATGCTAAACAACAAACAAATAAACAAACCGTCAAGGTAGATCTACCTGTTGGTAAAGAGCAACTTATGTGACCCATTCATTTCTCTTTGATGCTTTTGTGTGTTTTTGTTAAGAACTATTTTCTTATGATTGATCATATATCATTGCATTTAGTGTAATGTATGGTTAATTACATACCCGAACTGTAAAATCTTCGGTGGTGCAAGAAATTTAGATTAATTTTGAGTGCACTGCTGTGTGAATAATAGATCTAAGTCCATCAAATTGTGATACTTTGAATATAATGTGATGTCCGGGTGTATATGAAAATCCATTGAGTCATTTAGTTGTTGTTTGTTTCCTTTTTTTAAACATTTCATAATCGTTTGTTACTACATTAATTAATTATGCTTCACGCTATAGCAACACTGTTGGTTTACACAAATATATCCTAAGTGTTTACTGTGTTTAACAGCCCTATAACCGTATAAAGATCTGTGTATATCTGTCGTTAGTAGTTGATTGTATGTTAATAATTATGAGCCGAGCAGGGAAAAAACACGACTGTTCCCTTTCATATTATTTATGTATATAATGTGTTAATATTAATATTTATTGGTTGTGATATTAGCTAGCAATAACAACATTAAATTTCACCCATCAAACACGTACTGTTGTTTTTCGTCTTCTGTATTGATCACTATCTACTCAGCTTTCGAAGCAATCTATGTACATAATAATTATGTATTAGTATTTATTATAGATAAATACATTTAATGTGTCATTAATCACACTCCTTTTACTTAATTGGTCATTTTATTTCAGGTTAGCTACATTCAACAAATTGTTCCTTTTCATAAGTTCCAAACAAAAGCTTCTTAAAGACATTTTCTCCTTACTAGTTATAATGTATCATTATGGTAGTGTAGACGGTAGACCAATTGTGAAACACATTTCTTTGGTTTATTGGTTTTCCTATGTTATGGTCAACTGTATTCAACGAAATGATTTTCCAACTTTCTCAACTGAACTTACGTGCTAAAGCATTTTTAAAAGATAGTTTTTCTCCGTACTAGGTATGACGGTCGTTATGAAAATAAAGTCGTATTGAAAAGCTCTTTGATGCAAGCTAATGCAACGCAGAGAAAGATAAAGTGATGAAATACTAGAACTTAGTATGAACATACTAGAGAGATAAATAATCTAAAACAGGGCGTCAATGGAAGATTAGCGATTATCGGTAAAAAGAACAGAACTGTCGTAAATAAAATGAAACGACTTCCATCTGTGACCAATTTTAAGTAGGTATTGGTGTTTTTTTCGAAGACTTTTGTTTTCGACCCAAAGCTAAAGGAAAAATCAAGGAATAAAATGTTTTATTTAAATGACGGAAGAGATTTATATTTTGGAAAAGGATACGTGAATCAGAATGGTATAATCAATATGTAGGGTTCTTGCAAGACGAAAATCCAACCGCAATTAGAAAGAAAGTAAATAAATGTTTTTCGGTTTTTATCAAAGTCATTTACACATTCTCTTGAAAATACAGGTGGACCATATAGTTAACAATTGGAAGTGCTGCCATTCCAAATCGATGAGGGCGTTTTAAGCTTAACCACCGTAAAATAAAGCTTTTGTGACCTCATATTCTTGACAGAGGGTTAGGGAATCAATAACAGCGAAAAGGGAAGAAACTACGTTTACATAAAAATTGGAGACATTTTTATTGGAGGCGCGGATGGTATACGGGTATAATGAAATCAAAAGAAAACTCTTACATAATTACGTAAATACTAACTTCGGATACTTGTATTCAACGGTCAACCATGTTACATAAAGCAAATATTTTAGGTTAGTGTGTTGGTGACACTGTGCAATCGTAGGCAAAAATAAGAAAAGGGAAAAAGTCTCAGTTCCTCTTGTTTGGAAATGCCCAATAGCAACCTATCACTGAAGTTTTAGCCGGAGCTACTTCAATCTTTTTAACATGGAGACTTTGAACAAACGAAATCACCAATAAGCACAAACAATAATTGAAAAAATGAACTTTGAAATTTGCTTACTTCCACAGAAATTTCATGGCGTGGTTAAAAAATATAATTATTTCAAACAGATCGTATATTTATAATTTGAATACAAATGTAACAAGAGCCGTTGACTTTAGAAAACTCTCCCTTTTCAGCCTCCTTTTCATTGGGGTGTATGGGGTGGAGATGATAGTCATGTCCTTCCGTAGTCCTTAACCCTTCAGGAGCGCAAATTCCAAATGTTGTATATTTCATGTACATCCATGCATCAAGTAATGATATACATTGTATAGTTCTTGCAAAACGAAATTCCAACCGCGATTAGAAAGAAACTAAAGCAGTGGGTTTCGGTTGTTATCAATGTGGTTTACATATTCTCTTGAAAATACAGGTGTCCGGACCATACAGTTAAAATGTCAAAGTGTTGCCATTGTATTTTGCTTAGGGTTTATAAGCTCAAACATTGAAAAATAAAAGTTTTGTTCCATGTTATTGAGAGAGCGTGAGGGAATTAATAACAGCGAAAGGGAAAAAAATGCTGCGTTTACATAACAACTGGAAACATTTTTATTGGAGGCGGGATAGTCTACGGGTCTGAAGGAAGGAAAGAAAACTCTTACATAATTACGTAAATGCTAACTTTGGATAATTGTAATCAGCGGTCAACCATATTTCATAAATCAAATTGGTAAATGTGTTGGTGTTACTGCATTAGTAGGCAAAAAAAAAAAGAGAAACAACTGTTACTCTTGTTTGCGAAAGTCCAGGAGCAACCTATCACTGAAGTATTGGCCGGAGCTACTTCAATTTTTTTTAACATGGAGACTTTGAACACATATAAAATCACTAATACGCACAATAAAATATGGGGAAAAATGAACTTTGAAACTAGTTAACCGCCACAGAAAGTTCTTGGCGCGGTTGAGAAATTATAATTATTTCAAATAGATCGAATGATTAAAATGTAAATACAAATATAACAAAAGCCGTGGACGTACCGATGGTTTTTATGACATGGTTGTTTGCACCCCCCAAAGTAGATTCACCCTCAGACTTTGTTGTTTATAAGACAACGGATAGATTAGAGCAGTGTAAATCACTTCTGAACTGAAATATCGAATTGTGATGCTGTTTAAAAGATATTGCTTAAAAATCTTTAGAAAATCAAACTTTAATTAAAAAAAATGAAGTTGTGTGATATTGTTAGACGTGTGCCTAATTTCGTTATCTTATCTTTGCAGTCTAATCTTTATTTTTGCCCTCCTATTCCTGTCAATTCAATTTCCTATCTTAGAATAGTTTCTCATATACATGGTGACGCTTCTAGTCTATTTCTTATTTGATTCATTTCTGTGTTTCACAGCTGGTTGTTATATTTTTTTTACCCGAAGTAAGTTAATCATTTAGATTGCTTGGTGTCAACAAGTTAGAGAGACTTTTAACGAACTAAAAAACCCTAACTACAGTAAGTTTAAATAATTATTAATACTTTTGTTCAAAAGCGTGCATTTACTCGTCGGATCACAGTGATTTTGCCATCAATGCTAATGAAATCGCACTAGTTTTAGGAAATTTCCAAAGTTAATACCATTAATTTGAACTAATAAAGAAAAAAAACCCAAATTGTGCATACTTGAAAAACTATAGCTTTTAATCTCACAAGTAAAATGTCTTTTTCACCACTTGCATGTGCGTGATATGACTCCGTTATGTTAAGGCATTATTCTGTTGATTTGACAATTTTCCGTTGTATGTATTATTTTCATTTGACGATATAAAGTTAAGTTGTCTGTTTGTTAATATAATTTTTAATTTTTTTTTCTATTTTCAAAACAATGCATTAAGTTGGTACTGGTAGTTGTATGTCTGTGATCCACAATGTTATACATACTATACTTTACGATAATATTTGTTCATGCTGCTGTATATGTTTACTGTCTGTTTTATAGTCTGTATCATAAGCCTACTATCATCATAGTTTGATACGATCTTTTCAATAAAAAATAAAAAAAAAGTTTGGGTAAACTTGATCCTGTCTTATGTGCTTTTTTTTTTAATTTGAGAGAGAGAGGGGGGAGAAAGAGTGGGGTAGGACGAGAGGGGAGACAGACAGACAGACAGACAGACAGACAGACAGACAGACAGACAGACAGACAGAGAGACAGACAGGCAGGCAGAGAAAAAGACAGGGTCAAAGAGAAGGACAGACTCTCAAACAGAGAAAGAAACAGAGAGACAGAGAACAGAAAGACAAACACACAGAGAAAGAGACAGTCAGAAACAGACAGACTGACAGAAAGAACGGCATACAGACAGACAGACAACGAGAGAGATAGAAATAGCCAGTAAGAGCCAAAACTAATTGTCCAGTAATTCTGGCTTGATGAACCAGCCGGTGACCATTAAAACCCTCGACTTGTGTCAGAGCCATTGGTCATCAATGCAGACTGGACAACAAAGACCCCGTTAAGCCATGGTCACACACCATAGGGTCCGAACAAACACCGCACCAGAACGTTTGCAATTACCTGATGGTGGGATTTCACGGAAACCTTTCTGTGCCGCGCAATGGATTGCGTCTCTTGTAATACTTATCTAGATTTGTTAATTTGAACTAGATCTATCATTCTATCTCTTTCCCTATTCTGTATAGATCTACCACTCTACCTCTTTCCCTATTCTGTCTAGATCTAGGTACATTCTACCTCTTTTCCTTTTTTCATTCTAGCTCTTTCTCTTATAATTATTATACTAGTTAAAAGGCACGCGAATTCGCGGAATTAAAAGTTTAAATCAATACCCATGTTAGCATTGATGTCATGTTAACAGAAAATATTGTACTCAGCATTATAATATTAATGCTGATTTGAAGACAACATTATTGGTGTAGCTTATCATACTATAGCCATAGAGTTCTCCGATGGCGGTGCCAATGCAAATTGAAAACCATTAGATCTTTTCGTGTTTTGTCAAAAAGTCGTAAGCTGTTTTAAAATCTTTCACATAACTATTATGCTCATGCAAACAATCACAAATGTCACTGATTAGATGTCTCTGAAGTCCTGACATCATTGACTGACGCAAATCAATTTCGGTCTCTTTTTCAACAAATTAGATTAAATCAAATTTTGTAAAAATTTTGCTTCAGTGGTATCTTGTGGTTGAAGAGAGCCAATGAGATGGCAAACCTGTCCTAGGAATTGAAATGTTGGGTTCCATCCTCTTGCTCTTACTTCGTCGCATCCAAAGGACGTCATTTGAAAGATGGAGATTTACTGTCTTCATTTTCTAAAAAATGTGTGCTTTCAGAACTTTTGTTATTAAATATATCCGCTATGCGAATGGGGAGCTGAGGGAAAACAATCGATGGGTCGGTGTCAGTACAGTGTTACCGGCTGAGACAGGAGTCATGGTATTCCCGCCCTGTTTCGTGTGTGGCAGCACATAAAATTGTCAGACGTAAGTCTTGGGGCCGTCGCCGTATTTGACTCCCTAGTGGATCCTATGAGATGTTAAACCCTATACATCATCGTACGGGAGTCTTTAGTTAGGCTATGAATTGATCGGAATAGACGATAGCAAGACATGGAAATTCGCAAGTTTGTTAAGTTAATTGCATTACGTCCAACGCCAGCACTGCATAGGCTATATTGTGGACGGGTCCCAAGACTGGCGTCTGATAATTTTCTATCCTGCGACACACAATACATGTACAAGGCGGGGAGACCTAGACTTATGTCTCAGCCGTTTAATTTAAACCCACACCGACCAAACCAGTAGGGTACGAAATATGGGACAAGAATAATTATGATTGATGGTCGAACTTAAAAACTACAATGACATGTGAATATAATCATATAAAATGGGCAGACTGTGTCATTTAATAATTAATATAATGGTGGAAATATATCTCAAGTTGTACAGTTCAGTTGTCGAGAAATGGCAAGCGACACTTTGACACAGTGGGTGTGGCAGTCTGGTATACATTTCCGGAAGTCTGACCAATCGCAAGTCTCGAGTGTCGGTATCGGTATCGGTGTCTCATTCCACATAATCATTATATGTTTTATGTTTGCACTTTGGGAAAGATACACATAATTATGGAGTGATCATTTTTATACCCATTTGTAATGGATTTTCCGATACAATGTAATTATTATACATGCGGATCCGTTTTGATTTATCTTTTAACAAAAAGCTAGTCGCTAATTGGCTTCTTTGGCCTATATCTAAAACAGGTATACTTACAGTCCAAGACGTACTATTCCGTTCCCTGCAGTGATCGTTTTCGCATTGGGTACCGAAAACGGAAGGTCTCTGGTTTCGTTGGGCTGAGTTTGTATGATTGGCAGGCATGTATAGGAGTTGTTTTGTTGTTGTTTTTCTGTTGGTGATCATTTCCCTCCAAGTCTCCGTCTCCTCAAATTTCTTAATCAAATTGATCCACGTGCCTCTAACAATTGGACTATCAAGGTATGTGATAGTATAATTATAACACTGCATGTAGTAATTATGTTTTTACGCGTTCATCGACAAAAGTTATGGGAAGCTAATGTTAGTGCAGTGAGTCGGATCTTTTCAATAAAAAATAAAAAAAAAGTTTGGGTAAACTTGATCCTGTCTTATGTGCTTTTTTTTTTAATTTGAGAGAGAGAGGGGGGAGAAAGAGTGGGGTAGGACGAGAGGGGAGACAGACAGACAGACAGACAGACAGACAGACAGACAGACAGACAGACAGACAGAGAGACAGACAGGCAGGCAGAGAAAAAGACAGGGTCAAAGAGAAGGACAGACTCTCAAACAGAGAAAGAAACAGAGAGACAGAGAACAGAAAGACAAACACACAGAGAAAGAGACAGTCAGAAACAGACAGACTGACAGAAAGAACGGCATACAGACAGACAGACAACGAGAGAGATAGAAATAGCCAGTAAGAGCCAAAACTAATTGTCCAGTAATTCTGGCTTGATGAACCAGCCGGTGACCATTAAAACCCTCGACTTGTGTCAGAGCCATTGGTCATCAATGCAGACTGGACAACAAAGACCCCGTTAAGCCATGGTCACACACCATAGGGTCCGAACAAACACCGCACCAGAACGTTTGCAATTACCTGATGGTGGGATTTCACGGAAACCTTTCTGTGCCGCGCAATGGATTGCGTCTCTTGTAATACTTATCTAGATTTGTTAATTTGAACTAGATCTATCATTCTATCTCTTTCCCTATTCTGTATAGATCTACCACTCTACCTCTTTCCCTATTCTGTCTAGATCTAGGTACATTCTACCTCTTTTCCTTTTTTCATTCTAGCTCTTTCTCTTATAATTATTATACTAGTTAAAAGGCACGCGAATTCGCGGAATTAAAAGTTTATAATCAATACCCATGTTAGCATTGATGTCATGTTAACAGAAAATATTGTACTCAGCATTATAATATTAATGCTGATTTGAAGACAACATTATTGGTGTAGCTTATCATACTATAGCCATAGAGTTCTCCGATGGCGGTGCCAATGCAAATTGAAAACCATTAGATCTTTTCGTGTTTTGTCAAAAAGTCGTAAGCTGTTTTAAAATCTTTCACATAACTATTATGCTCATGCAAACAATCACAAATGTCACTGATTAGATGTCTCTGAAGTCCTGACATCATTGACTGACGCAAATCAATTTCGGTCTCTTTTTCAACAAATTAGATTAAATCAAATTTTGTAAAAATTTTGCTTCAGTGGTATCTTGTGGTTGAAGAGAGCCAATGAGATGGCAAACCTGTCCTAGGAATTGAAATGTTGGGTTCCATCCTCTTGCTCTTACTTCGTCGCATCCAAAGGACGTCATTTGAAAGATGGAGATTTACTGTCTTCATTTTCTAAAAAATGTGTGCTTTCAGAACTTTTGTTATTAAATATATCCGCTATGCGAATGGGGAGCTGAGGGAAAACAATCGATGGGTCGGTGTCAGTACAGTGTTACCGGCTGAGACAGGAGTCATGGTATTCCCGCCCTGTTTCGTGTGTGGCAGCACATAAAATTGTCAGACGTAAGTCTTGGGGCCCGTCGCCGTATTTGACTCCCTAGTGGATCCTATGAGATGTTAAACCCTATACATCATCGTACGGGAGTCTTTAGTTAGGCTATGAATTGATCGGAATAGACGATAGCAAGACATGGAAATTCGCAAGTTTGTTAAGTTAATTGCATTACGTCCAACGCCAGCACTGCATAGGCTATATTGTGGACGGGTCCCAAGACTGGCGTCTGATAATTTTCTATCCTGCGACACACAATACATGTACAAGGCGGGGAGACCTAGACTTATGTCTCAGCCGTTTAATTTAAACCCACACCGACCAAACCAGTAGGGTACGAAATATGGGACAAGAATAATTATGATTGATGGTCGAACTTAAAAACTACAATGACATGTGAATATAATCATATAAAATGGGCAGACTGTGTCATTTAATAATTAATATAATGGTGGAAATATATCTCAAGTTGTACAGTTCAGTTGTCGAGAAATGGCAAGCGACACTTTGACACAGTGGGTGTGGCAGTCTGGTATACATTTCCGGAAGTCTGACCAATCGCAAGTCTCGAGTGTCGGTATCGGTATCGGTGTCTCATTCCACATAATCATTATATGTTTTATGTTTGCACTTTGGGAAAGATACACATAATTATGGAGTGATCATTTTTATACCCATTTGTAATGGATTTTCCGATACAATGTAATTATTATACATGCGGATCCGTTTTGATTTATCTTTTAACAAAAAGCTAGTCGCTAATTGGCTTCTTTGGCCTATATCTAAAACAGGTATACTTACAGTCCAAGACGTACTATTCCGTTCCCTGCAGTGATCGTTTTCGCATTGGGTACCGAAAACGGAAGGTCTCTGGTTTCGTTGGGCTGAGTTTGTATGATTGGCAGGCATGTATAGGAGTTGTTTTGTTGTTGTTTTTCTGTTGGTGATCATTTCCCTCCAAGTCTCCGTCTCCTCAAATTTCTTAATCAAATTGATCCACGTGCCTCTAACAATTGGACTATCAAGGTATGTGATAGTATAATTATAACACTGCATGTAGTAATTATGTTTTTACGCGTTCATCGACAAAAGTTATGGGAAGCTAATGTT
>RQTK01001058.1:38459-46628 GCA_003991915.1 Elysia chlorotica | reverse complement strand
AGGACTGGATGTACATAGACCTGAACACATATCTCACAGTGCTGTTTGGCTTTTAGTAAGACTAACAAGGTGTTTCATATCCTGATATGTTTATTTGGATTTTCCTATTCTTGTCTTTATTTCGGTTTTGCATTTACCGTTTTCTATTACCATCGCCACTTAGGACTTGCATTTTTTTTTCATCTGGCGTAACTCAGAAGTCACTACTTTTAATTTTCATTAGGGGATAACTTTTTGCCTGGACACTACCATAATCTCTGTCTGTTATGTCATTTTATAGTTGTGACAATACTGCATCCGATTGTGGTCCAGCTATTAGTCCACCTTTACATTACAGTGAAATAATTTTACTTCACAACAAAACACTGAATAATAAATGTCACAGGCAAAACTACTTGAAGAAAATAATAAAACATCGCAGACAAAGGGATAGAATTAGTGATTTTGTTTATTGTCACTTTAATAGATGACATGACTTATTTTACATTTCAAAACATAAAGATTAATCTCAGCTTTGCATACTGGAAACAGTTTAAAATAATTAATATGTAAAACACATGAACAATAATTATAAACATTCATAGAAGAGATCTCTCTGTGTAGGTACATGTATTGGTAACCAAGATAGTTTTGAATGCACTCTTACTCTCAACCCCTAAGGAATACAGGTCTAGTATCGACACTTTGCATAGGGATGAAAAACTGCAGGGTTCAAAACTATGCTCAGAAAAAATCATTCTGATATTTTTTAAATCTTACAATCAAGAACAGATTTTTCAGCTTACTCACTTGTGCAATACATTAATTAACCTTTATAAGACTGCAATGCTAATAATAAAATGAGAAATGTGCATTATCTGTAACATCTACAGTGTACCGGTACAGCCGATTAAACCAGTTATAACAGGCTATCTGTACTGTGACAGCCTATTTGAATAGGTTTAAATTTCTTGCCTCTCTTGCTGATTATTTTATTTTGGTAGTGCTATTAGTTTTAAACTAATTCTAGAATAAAATAATCAGCAAGAGTGACGGACATGTTGGACTGTTTATAACAAGCACTACAATGTGTTCGAATAAGCGCTACAATGTGTAAAGGACGGAAAAGTTGGAATTTTACAATCCTTGGTGTTGATTCTTCGGTTGACGTATGGGCTTCTGAATGTTTAAATATCTCTAGTGGGTTTTTTTTTTTTTTTAAATATTGTCCCCTTTAAATTCTCTGGAACTGTGACAAACAGAGTATTTTGTTTAACAAATCAAAACGAGATATCGGACAATGCCATGCTTTTTTAAACTTATCCTAGAATAAAATAATCAGCAAGAGTGCCTATTCTAAACTGTTTATAACAAGCACTACAATGTGTAAAGGACGGAAAGGTGGAATTTTACAATCCTTGATGTTGATTTTTCAGTTTGACGTGTTGTTAATCGGTTTTGAATTTTTGAAATATCTCTATTGGTTTGTTCTGGTGTTTTTTTAGCTAATTTGTTTTACTATTGTCACCTTTACAGGCTCTGGAACTTTGAAAAACAGCCAATTTTATTGAACAGCTCAAAACAAAATATACGATAATTCCAAGCTTCTATCTCGCAGAGAGACATGTACCACTACCAGGGTTTCCTACTTGTGATCTGCTTTCGCAAGAACCCTGTGTAGGTAAAACTTTACCATTGGCACAGATATTTATAGACCATGGTCTGCGGGTAAAATGTTCCATAATGAAATCTTCCATCTATATGATCTTGCTCTGAGCATTTCCTTCAATTCCTTACAGTTGGCGTCATATACAATATGAGCTCTGAACAGAATGCATTTATTCTGCAGCACAAAGTTTACATGACAAGACATAAATACAAACGTGAGGCATACAGGGTGAATTAGCCAAAAGTTGCTGATAATGTGTTTTGAGGTTGAGCCTTCTTAACATAGAAAAACTACTCTCTATTGACTCTTTTCATTTTCAAAATAATCATCTCTGGATCTAGAAATGATAGTTATTGCTGTTTTAACCACCTAAAGTGCATTTGATGCTTATTTACCTACTATAAATAACAAAAAAAATCAAAATTCCCGCATGTGCCTGTTTCACCCTGGCTTCTTTACAAAAATTCTAGGTGGCCATTAAAACCTGAGATACTTATAAAAACTAAGGATTGCAGAGTACAATTTCAACACTGTTTATTCTAAGTTACAACTCACCACCATTTCTTGTTAAAATATAAAGCTTGCAATTTATGGTTAAATTATACATGATTTCAAAGAGGGGAATATTTACATTTATATAAAACATAACAAACAAAAAACATTGACTGTCTTTAAATAAAATTATGTACACGAGTAAACTCAGTAATATATAAGACATTTTTACCCCTTAAGTGGTCTTCAAAGAATCTGCAATTACTATTGCAAATAAAAGTTACATGGCTGTAAAAATCTGCCAATATTGCATCTGCTACTGCTTCTTTTACTTGTGATCTTTTTGATAACTGCAAATTACTGAATAATCAGCACTGGGATTATCAATTTACCATTACTGGTAGAAATCCATCTTTCTTAAATACTTGCACTGCATGTGTAATTAAGAGTAAACAGTCGAAAATATATGTTCCGTTATTGTTGGGGGGAGGGTATTCCAATTAACTTTGATTTTTGGTAAAATATTTCAACCATTAATTTCTTTCTTAATCACTCCAATATTTATCATCATTTTTTTTTTAATTACAATCATTTTCATTGAAACAAGAAGAATTTAATTAGAGCTGTGTGATCATGTGCAATTTTGTCACTCTGCATTTCAAACATTTGAGCACAATACAATAAAAGCAGAAAGGCATATCATAAAATATGAAAACATCATGTTTCTTTTGTAAATACAAAATTAAATTACAAAAAATCATTAAGCAATTCGAATAAAACAACACTAGCCCAGAAACCAAATTCCTTTTCTCTGGACCCACAAGTTTTTTTTCAAAATTAAAAAAAAAAATCTCCACATACACAATGGTATGTAAAATAGTGATCTATCATCACGCTCACATACAAACATACAGGTCCTACCCCTCCCAAAATCCCTGAGTCGTTTTCACACACACTTATGTTTTGTTCCAAATCTGATCACAGTATTACTATTTAAGAATCACAAGCCTGTCATAATGATGTTTTAGCAACATTACAAATTAAAAAAAAAAACACAATGAATGATAACTTTGACATTGAGCTGACATAGAAGACCTGCAGTTAGTTATACGGTCTGACATCATCAAGCTATATGGTCTTACAGAGCCTGTCATAATGATGTTTTAGCAACATAACAAATAAAAAAAAAACAACAGCAGAATGAGTGATGACTTTGACATTGAGCTGACACAGAAGACCTACAGTTAGCTATACGGTCTGGCATCGCCGAGCTATATGGTCTTACAGAGCCTGTCATAATGATGTTTTAGCAACATAACAAATAAAAACAACAACAGAATGAAAGATNACTTCACTTCGAGCTGACATAGAAGACATACAGAAGACATCGCAGAGCTATATAGTATACGGTCTGGCATCGCCGAGCTATATAGTCTTACAGTCTATATATTACGAATGAGGACAAAAACACAATGATAACATTGAAAACGATCTGACAGAGGAGACATACATGTACAGAGACAGCCTGGTGCTAACTAGGCTGTCTGGAAAATGAGGCTTGGTCTTGTGTGTTTTCGTCCTTCTCTGGAAAAGATGAGCATCTTCCCCTATCATTATCTGAGGAGTTGGGTCTTCAGTGTGTACAACACAACGATATCCTCGATTGACATTAAACCGACAAAGAAAATCTACAGCTAGAGTCCCGCGCCAAAGAGTTATCAGGGGATGAAGTCTGATTTTACACTCCTACATAATAAAAAAGGACACAAACACAATGATGACTTTGACACTGAGCCAACATAAAGGACCCACCTATATAGTATATGGCGTCGAAAAACTATCTTTGGATCAGGCCTGGTCTTACAGTCTACATAATGGATGTAGACAACAATACAATTATAACTTGGTTGACATTCATCCAACAGAAAGGACTAACAGCTAGCTAAAGTTTGGCACCAACGAGCTGTCTATTGATGAGGCCTGCTCTTAGAGTCCAGATAATGGATGAAGACAGCAACAACACAAGAATACCTTGATTCAAAATGAATCAAAAGAGAAGACCTACAGCTATGGTCTTGTGCGAACAAGCTATCGGTGGATGAGGCTGATCTTCAGTTTATATAATGTATAAGGATGCAAACACAATGATCACTTTGACACCGAGTCAACACAGAGGATCGATCTACATCTAGTGTCTGGAGCCGAAAAACTATCTGTGGTTATGGCCTGGTCTTACACAATCATACAATGATAACTTGGTTGACATTAATCCAACGGAGAGGACCAACCTTTAAGACTTAGTGCAAGCTAGACAATGGCACCAAACAAGCTATCTGGGGATGAGGCCTGGTCTTATAATCTAAGTGATGAATGAAGACTTAAACACAATGATAACATGATTGACAGTACTGTGATCATCATCCAACCTTAAAGACTTACTGCTAGCTAGACAATGGCACCAAACAAGCTATCTTGGGAGCAGGCCTGGTCTTATAATCTAAGTGATGAATGAAGACAACAACACAATGATAACATGATTGACAGTAATGTGATCATCATCCAACCTTAAAGACTTACTGTTAGCTAGACAATGGCACCAAACAAGCTATCTGGGGGTGATGCCTGGTCTTATAATCTAAGTGATGAATGAAGACTTAAACACAATGATAACACGATTGACAGTAATGTGATCATCATCCAACCTTAAAGACTTACTGCTAGCTAGACATTGGCACCAAACAAGCTATCTTAAACACAATGATAACATGATTGACAGTAATGTGATCATCATCCAACCTTAAAAACTTACTGCTAGCTAGACATTGGCACCAAACAAGCTATCTAGGGAAGAGGTCTGTTCTTAAAATCTAGGTGATGAATTAAGAAAACACAATGATAACATGATTGACAGTAATGTGATCATCATCCAACCTTAAAGACTTACTGCTAGCTACACATCGGCACCAAACAAGCTATCTTGGGAACAGGCCTGGTTGGGGCATCCCGAACTCGCTAGTGAAAGGGTACGGCGCGGGGCCACTAGGGATCGGGTTTGAGTAGGTACTGTGTGACGCGCTGGACGCAGACGAGGACATGGGGACGGGCCCGCCCTGGATTATCTCGGCAAACCGCTCACATTTGATCCTGCGCTGGTGGGCCTGCGCTCGCTTGGCGAGAAACTCTCCCAGAAAGGCGTCGATATCGCCGTCGGCACAAAACTTGATATCGCCGTCGGCACAAAACTTGTCTGCCAGAACCTGGAACGGAAATAAAAATGTGTATAATAAAAAATGTTTAACTTTTAGGTTGTGAAATTTAATTCTTTTAAGAAAATAAGAGGGCTTGAGATAAACAGTTTGTTTCATATTTACTATTGTTAAGCGTGAACAAGTTTTTCATTTTTCCTTTTTTTTATCCCTTTTGTTTTAATTTATAAGAGTGATTATGTACTTTATAATTGAAGAAGTGTGTAAAACTCACAAATAAGCCTACAAGTTCTTAAGTGTGCTGCCCTAATTGCCAACGGCAAAAAGGGCAGTAAGTAAGTAAGTAAGTTCTTAAGTGTGAAAAATTTTAAAACAGTTCCCTTTGATTGCACCATAATAAAAAAATCTATAGTCCTTAGAAATGACTCAACAATATGTGGGCATAAAATGGTTAAATACATTAGAGTAAATTGCAAAACTGGCACTGTAACAATAATTATAATTATCCATATGAGCAAATAATAATCAAAGACATGACAGACTTGCGACAATATTTTCATGCCGAACAAAGTAGAAGGATTTCACCCATCAGATCAAACATCCTCGTTTGGTTAGGGTAGCGATGTTAAACTGACCTTAAGAAAGCATAGGATAAGATAAACGTTCATAATGCTGCAATTTTTTTTTGTTAATAGTCTTTTTTTCTAATTCTGGTACCGAATTGATTTTCCGATACGTGAATTTAAATAAGTGTAGGTTACCATGTCAAAGTTCTATTTGCATTCTCTGTGTGTGGTTAAAGGAAAAACTGCTCAGTCCAAAAAACAAGATAATTCACATTATTATCTCGGTCATATGGCGGGGTGGTATGAACTCAACATTTTTAGACCAAGTGTTTTTCAGATTTAACTCAATGTATCTATGAACATATTAACACCTAGAACTCGTTTTAGGTTGTTGTTTTTTAATAACTGTATGTGTTGTGCATCCGATCTCAACACATAGGCTGGTGAGTCTCACATTTTACTTTATTTTTGTACATTAAGCTGGATGGTAAACAAAATTTAATATTAAATGTAGCCGAATTAACCGGAACTCAGTTTTACCTATATTTCTGCTATTATATTTTACTCCTCTCTATTGTTGCCATGGTAGAGGACTTCTAAAAAATGGAAGCCAATCTTCTTAACAGATTTTTAAATCAAGACGCTGACCGTTACAATTTCAGACCTTTACTTCAGGCACAGAGTAAAAAAAAATTGTTAAAATTGTAGGCGTTATATCTCCAGGCACAGAGGGAAAAAAATGTATCCAATCACACGACAGATATATAAACAGACCTCTGAGGCCTCCTCCGTTTGTGCGGCTTCTGTCTGTAGCAGGGCAAGCACAGTGTCCAGTCGCTGTCGCCCAACAAACGCATCTGGAATGGATGATAAAATTTAAAACAGTTTGCTTACAACAACAAGTTTCTTTCTAAATTACGTCTTTTAACTCAGCAACAAACATGGTATTTACACTAACACCAGACCCCTCAAACCCAACTTGTCGGTCTGTCTGTCTGTCTCTCTCTCTCTCTCTTCCTATCTCTAACTCATTGATTTTATTAAACATAGAAAGCATTTTGTTCCCTTTTAATTAAAGATAGCTTCTTTGGTAGATATATGAATAGAAACAAATCTTTTCACTTAACTTAATATTAAAGAAGCCCAACTCTTTCCTATAGAATTACCTTTTGGAGTATGCAATGCATAAAATAGTGCAAAGCTAATTCAAAATTCAAAACATGCAACTGTATATACACAGAAAAACAGTCACTGATTGAAAGAGTTCAGCAACAATGCACATAAGAAAAATAAAATCTATGCCATGCCAAATTTTAAAAGATTTCTTTTTTACTTCTGGTGGCAAATTACAACTGCTAGATATCCTACCAAGCTTAGTCTTGCCCTCGGCCAGGCTGGTCTTGAGATCGTTCAGTCGCTGGTACTGGAAAGCCACATGCTGCCGCAGGTCTTCAAGTTTTGGACGCAGGGACAGGTTGTACTCCGCTAAACTCTTGTTGGTGGCTACCAGATCGTCATGTTTAGTTTGCAAACTTCTCACCTAGTGGTTTTGGTTGTAATTTTACAGGTTACGGTTGTTGTTTTTTTTAGTTGATCAGATTCTTTCTTTGACCTTTCCTCATAGAAATTTGTAACATTTAAATTAAAACTTTCTTTGTATGCATGAAATACTTTGTGACAAACACAACATTCTATTAATTTAATATTTAAATATTAATAATGCATGCATACATACAACATTGCTGTTTTCTCATTGAGGAAAAGAAAAATGCAACTTGATGCATAATCCTTGTGAAAGTTTTGAAAAAAAAAAATATATTAATACTTGCCTCAAAAACTATTATATAGTCCACGCAATGGCAATGTATGCTTTAAAACCTTTTGGAACACTTACAGTCTTACTTCAAATTTAGAATGGAGACATATATATCACTGTATCCAAAAAGGAAACAAGAGCACAACACTTAAGAGTACATCTACTCAGTTGCTAAGGACCTAACAGTAGATTCACGTGCGCAAGAAATAGGAATAATATGATAATAAATAGAAGAATACGCACAACTTAGCAACTGAGGGACACAATAAATCAAACACAACTAGAAATTATAGAGAAAATACATGAAAACGTTTTATTTCTGACAAAGCCATTAAAGGCGAAACGTTTTCATGTATTTTCTCTATAATTTCTAGTTGTGTTTGATTTATTGTGTCCCTCAGTTGCTAAGTTGTGCGTATTCTTCTATTTATTTTCAAATTT
>RQTK01001058.1:25959-33459 GCA_003991915.1 Elysia chlorotica | reverse complement strand
CTGAAAACCCATTATTCATTACATTCCGATATAAATGCTATTTACCCTTTTTACGTAGTTATATTGCATATAGCGAAATAAAAGCTTTGAGGAGAGATTGACCCTGGCAGATTAGGCTTTTTATGTGCACCTGAAAGTAGCAACATTCTGATTTTCTTGTTCCAATTTTTTGTGTTCTGTTTAATATAATTTGGTTTCCATTTTTTATAAGCGCACCCAAGTTTTGGAATCATGAAAATTTAATGTGGTTTTTGTTGATGTTGAAATACGAAGAGCGTTCAATTGTGAAGATCAACCATGTTGTTAGTTTTCTGTTTAATCGTTTCAAAACTATTCTAATGTGGTTTTGCGTAATGTTCACCCATTTTTTGAGCCGTGAAAAATTATTGTGGTTTTTGTTGATGTCAAAATACGAAGAGCGTTCAATTTTGAAGATCAACTATTTCGTTAGTTTTCTGTTTAATCGTTTCATAATTAATCTAAAGTGGTTGTTCGTAATGTTCGCCTATTTTTTAAGCAATGAAAATACGTTGTTTGCTGATGTTGACATACGAACAGTTTTCGATCGTCGAGCGAAGTCATTTTGTTTGTTTTCTGTCCTTTTCAGATTTTATAAGAGGTTGTGCACAGTTCCTTTAACAACTTACACTATTCAGACTAGAGTAATGTTAATTTTCATTAATATTGAAATATCATCAACTTTCAATCATCGATTTAAGTCATTTCGTTGGTGTTTCTTAAGCCTTTTCTCATTTTAATGGACTGAGATCCTGTCTTAGTTTGAGCCTTTTGATTCCATGTGGATCAAAGGGCCGCAGAAAATCCGATACAATGAACTCGGTTCTAGTTGGTCCTCTTCAGTTTGGTCTATGTACTACCACTGTACCAGCGGCTTTTATCTCAGCATCGGTGCTTCGCTCGCCAAGTCTGCTTCGGACGTCCGACCTTGTCGTTACCTTAGAGGGTCCACTCCAGAGCATGCCGTGTGATGTTGGATACAGGCTTTCGAAGTGTGTGTCTAATGCAACCCCATTAGCGCTTTCTTATCTCCGTCTCGATAGGGGTTTCCTTTCTTGTGTCCCAAAGTTCTTTGTTCGGGATAACTTCAGGTCACCTAACATTGAAGATGTTTCTAAGGCATCTGTTGGTGAATTATTAAAGTTTAAATAGCTGTTGGTCTTAGCAACGCGCTATGTCTCTGAGCCATAGAATAAGAACGACTTTACGAGGGTATTGAAGATCCGGTTCTTGTTTGTACCGACAGGGCATTAGTCCTCCATATTGATGTCAGAGTATTGAAAGCGTATCGGGCCTTATTGATTCAGCATCTGTTTTCATTATCTGTTGCTTTGTCTTTATTTACAACACTTCCAAGATGTAAACAAACTTGTTCCATAATTTCCTGATGCAGCTGCAGTGGGTCTCTCTGTCCTTTATTGATCCACATGGCCTCAAATTTTCCTTTATTTTTCTGGAGTCCAGTCTTCCTGGCTTGTTCTGACACACGATATAGTTTCTCTTGTGCGTCTTGTTTTTGTTAGAGAAGGCTGATATCGTCTGAAAAGTCAAGATCCTCCAGCTGCCTCATGAAGGTCCACTGGATAACCGTCCTCTAGTTGACTTTCACTTACCCCAGTCAACCAACATAAGAAAAATCTTCGGCGATAGCAAACAACCCTGGTGGACGACAGTTTTTAAGTAGAAGGGATCCTGTGTATTGCGCACATAAACATTTTAAGCCATTAAAAAGTAGATATTTGCTGGTTTTGAAATATGAACAGTTTTCAAATGTCAATTTCAGTCATTTCATTCGTTTTCCGTTCAATATTTTCATGTTTTGTTAGAGTTTCTGTGCAATCCCGTGCGAATCTTAAACTTTTGAGCGGCGGAATATGTGGCTTTTCCTAAATGTTGAAACACGAACAGTTTTCAATATTTTGTTGAATTTTATAGAACATGACATTTACATCTCTTTTTAAGCAGACTAATAGAGAACATTGACAACCGATATCTAACGTTTTAATATACCAAGATGCTTAATTATGCATTCAAAGGTTTACCCGACAGACAACAGCGCCCAGTTGCCAAAGGGACGCAACTTACAAATACTTCTGACGACATGTAAGGGGGAGTTAATGAAACGGTTCTATTGATCCAACCATGCACCTCCCACTGAGAAGTCATATGGTCCCAGTAATGTACGCTTAGACCTCTCCCCTTTAGTATAGCATATGTAGTGCTGATGTTGGACGTTAAATCCACCTAACTCACCCCTTTAGTAACTACAACGCGTAGATTGCGAAATATTTAGGACAATGTCTGTGACATTTTTCTATAGCTTTGGTAGCCTTTTAGTTAATTTTTTTTGCAGCGTTGTAAACAGTGAACTAAAAATGACTGTAAGGCATTCTTCAATTAAACAAACGAAATGGAAACAAAAAAACAGATATCATCCCACATCTGAAACAAACAAAAATTTATGAGTCTAGGTAAAATGAAAAATATTTTGTTTTTAAACCATGAAAATTAGTATCAACTAATTTTAATACAGTTTAAAACTTCCGAAGGTTTCCTGCTGGACTAATCAAGCATGAAAACCCGTTAACAAGTTTTGTTAATTAGGTCTATGCAAAATGTCTTTAAATATAACTTTGACGCTTGTGCTAGTTTAATCTTAAATAGCCCAGGTTTCGCCATTTAGGTCTATTTTTATGATCTTTGAAGGATCAATTTATTCACTATTCTTCTTTATATAGATTTGAGTATACATAGTCCTATAAAGCTTACCATTCGTTTTATGATAATCGAACATGAAGGCTTAAAGCGTGTTGTAAGTTGCAGGCCTTGGATTCATTTTATGTACAATTCTAATCTACTCCACAATATTAAAAAAAGGATCAGTTAATGTAAAGTTGACCAATGAAATCGAACCTATTGAACATATGAAATACCGGCCTGCTTTAATATTAAAGATCTCAGAAAACAAGATGGAAGATAACATTTAGAGAGAAGAGGTATGTGGAGACAAAGAATGAGACACAGAAAGAAAAAATGTAAAAAGAAGGCGAACAAGACAGTGAGAGTAATTAGTTTAAACCAAAATCTATACACAAAGCAGAGTTTAACTGATTAAAGTACTTGTCTTTAATACTTTCATACGGCAGAGAATGAATGCTTAATCTGCTTCTGTTCATTTTGGATTTGGCTATCTATAGAACAGGACATTTAGGTCTCTTTTTAAGCAAACCAAAAAAGATCACTGACAGCGGATATCCAACGTTTTAATATGCCAAGATACATAATTATGCATTAAAAGGTTTACCCGACAGGCAACAGCGCCCCACTGTCAAAGGGACATAACTTACAAATACTTATTACTAACGACATGTAAAGAGGAGTTAATGAAACTGTTCTGTTACTCCAACCATGCACCTCACACTGAGAAGTCATAATATGGTCCCAAAATTGTACGCTTAGACCTCTCCTCTCTAGAATAACATATATTGTGGCGATGTTGCACGTTAAATCAACCCAAGTTCCCGCTTTAGGATAGAATATAATTATAGTGCTGATGTTGGACGTTAAACCAAACAATACCACCCCTTAAGTATAGCATATATAGTGCTGATGTTGGAAGCTAAATCAACTCAAGTCCCCACTTAAGTAACTACAACGTCTTTAACATCTTTCACTAACTTTCATTGTCTCTTAGTTAACACTTTTTTTGCTGCGTTATAAACGTTATAAATGACTGTAAAGTATTCTCCAATTAAACAAACGTAATGAAAAAAGAAAGGATATCATCCCTCATTTTAAACAAAAACTATTTTGATGAATCTAAGTAAAATGTCACATATTTTGTTTTTTAAAGCATGAAAATTAGTATCAACTTTTTTTAAATACGATTTTAAACTTCCAAAGGTTTCCTGCGGGGCTATTTAAGCACAAAACACGTTTACAAGGTTTGGTTAGTTAGTCCTTTTAAATATGTTTTTAAACTATAGCATTGATATTTGAGCCAGTTTGATTTGTGAATAGCTCAGCTTTTGCAATTTATTTCTATATTCATGGTCCTTAAAGGATACATTTATTTATTTACAGCTAGTTGAAACAACTGTAAATTTGTTCCTGAGTCCTATTGTATTTCAATAATATTATCGAAATTTGAAATTTGACTAAGCATGATTTATTCTGGATAAAGAGTTGATGTCGTTCCTGTGTTTTCCACGCAAAAGTCTCGATCGTTTTTGTCACCTCAGTTATAGAATGAGATACTTCTAAAATACTAATGATGCAGATTTAAAAAAAATTAATTGGGGCATTATACACCTTAAGTGATTGCTTTGTTTCTCATATCTGTGGCATTATTTTTGTTTTTTCAATGTTGTATCTACTATTATATCTATAATTAGATGACTTTGTTTTCTCATGGTAATACTCCACTTAATACAATTGTATTTTAACTTTGAAAGTGTCAAGGGTTAGGTCTCTCTTTTGTCCAAGACGTCTGAATAGTAACGAATACTTAACGAAAGTATTTTGCCGCAAAGTACTGCGCCATTGTCAAACCGTTTATGTCTCAGAGCTCTCTTTTTAATTGAATAATAATGCAGAATTCAAGTTTTTGTGTGATAGATAGATATATAGATAGATAGGTAGATAAAAAAATAGATAGATAGATAGATAGATAGATAGATAAGGAAAAGAAAATAACAAGCAATGAAAAACGTTAAGGTAAAAAGAGTAAAAATTGTTTGATGTTGGTAAATTGAGAAAAATGCAAAATAGAGTGAACGTTACAAAGACATAATTGAAAACATTTTAAAGACGTATGAATGAAGTAAAGCATGGTATGAGAAGGGAAATTAGCAGACGACAAAGATTGGATTAAAAACAATAATGGTTTAAACACCACGGAACTACAAAAGAGTCAAACGGTTCGATCAAGTCACACAATATATTTAAAGAACACATATTTGATTTTCAAAAATATATTTTTTTCTATTTTTTAATGATATAGCCAAATGTTTTTAACATTTTTTAAATCACCTCAGCAAGCTCTTCATGATTGGTATATAGGTTACCTTGTATTAATCTTATTTTCTCTACTTTATTTTGCTAGACCTGTTAGTGTCACTCGTTCAACCGGCGGATCTTCATTTCTGAGAACGTTGCTGATTTATACCCAGTGAAATCAGACCATACTAGACCCATATTATCACCTGCGCCCCATTTTCCATTTAGATTGGAATGATTACAAAATCTGTACCACCAAGCCCCAGTTCGCAAATTAGCACAGTTTACAACAGTAGAACCGTCGTTATCTTTATCAAATGTGGAAAAAGGATAACTATTGTGGTAGTTCAGGGAATCCCCTGCTGTGCCACTGTAGGATCCAACATGGAGTTTGTAATTATCGTCCTCACTGTCAATAACAAACATGTCGTAGCGAGCAAACTTTGACTGGCCGTTATATTTGAGGTCCACCCTAAGCTCATACTTTCCTGTACTGGTGATGGCGTGGATGTTGTCGTTTCCAAGCCAGAATTCTTTGTCCAGGGTACCAAAGCCGACTTTGTAGGACGCCCAGTTCCTATAGAAGTCAACGTCCCCTGTGGAACGTCTCTGGATCACTATCCAGCCGCCACCATCGGTGACCGTATCACAGAGGAGTGGGGTGTCCACACCTGGGTACTCGTTGTTGTAAATAACAATGTACTGGGTCAAGAAGGGATATAATATAAATGCGTTTTTCTTGCATTTCTGCGGCAAAACAAAATTCCTCCTCAAAGCAAATTCGTTATGTGAAAAATCTATTTTATATTCCATGCTTTCTAGTCTGTCATCCAATTTATTTAATAGTTCCAACGAGTTGCTACAGGGGTCATCACTATATATGGCGAATCGTTTAGAGCCAGTAAAATTCTTTTGCAAACCGGCAAATCCGTTCTCTAGAGATGCTATTTTAGATTCCATGGTTCCTATTCTGTCATCCAACCGTTTTAATAGTTCCAGCGAGGTGCTAATAGAGTTATGCGCATCACTATCTATGGCGGATCGTTTAGAGCCAGTGAATTCCTTTCGTAAACCAGCAAATTCATTCTCCATTTTAGCATCTAATCGTTCAAGTTTAATCAGTATCAAAGAGGTGCTAGTCGAGTCATGCGCAGTTGGGACGCTTAGATCTTGCTTCTGTTCCAGACCTGTGGAGAATCATGTCCGTAAAAAAAAACCAACAAAAGTTGAATTTCCTGAACAAAATTTGTTAAATGTTTTATTTTTACATTTAACAACTGAAAAACTC
This sequence comes from Elysia chlorotica, assembly GCA_003991915.1. NCBI lineage: Eukaryota > Metazoa > Mollusca > Gastropoda > Plakobranchidae > Elysia > Elysia chlorotica. The sequence continues at coordinate 27,155 of RQTK01001058.1, read as the reverse complement.
AATATTAAATTTCAATATCAGGCATTCTTCTTTCTCTCTGAAAATGTCAAGCACATTAATTGATGCTACGAACACTTTTTTTTCAGGACAGAGTCTGTGGTGGCAGGCCTTTATGTTGTACATTTTTACTAAGTAAATCAATCGAACCAGGAAAATATTACTGAAAAAAGACAATGTATACAGTTCTTCTCTTTTAAAAATATACATGCCTGAATTTGGTTTTCAATAATATTAAAAAAAAGTGTGCGCTAAAATTAGGTTTTTAAATATGGTTATTTATAATATATCAAGGCTTCCAAAAATAGCTTCTAAAAAGAGAAGGCCAAGTCACCGAAATATTAAAAAAAAATTGCAGCAAGAGTCAAAGTGAGCTATATTTCGAACAGCTTCGCATCGCCCTGCGCAACTTGTATTAGGCAACAATAGAGTGACACAATATAAAATAACCCACCATTTAAAACTTTTCAAAAAGCAACCCAAAATAGTGCGCATATAGATAGGACACTTCACATATTTGCAGTGTAGTCTGATCGTGTGGGCTGAAAAATATTCTCTAGGTATCACTCTGTCTTATATATGCTTGGAATTAAAAGAAATAAAATCACTTTTATCCTTGGTACGCAAAAATCTTTTCACTTATTTTAATTCGGTGACTTGGTCTTCTATTTTTGGACGCCTTGATATTATTGCGTTAAAACATTCTATAATAGACTACATCGTTAAATAGTTTTGCAACACACAAAAGAAGATACCTACGCCATTAATGTGAGAAAGGTTGGAATACATAATTATAGTAAGCAAACTTCAAATAGCGTTATGAAACGTACCATAAAGAAAATTATTCGCATCACTGATGTAACGTTTTACCTGTAGCGGCAGTTGCCATGACCAACAGAGTTACCAGCCGCGCTGTGGTTAACAAGTCGCACAGTGCCATTTCAGCTTAAAACAGACAGTTCCCAAACAACAAGGGTGACTTACGTTACTGAAATAATTATTCGATAGCTATGATTAATTTATTTACATATAATACATAAATAATTTCGACTACGAAAAGCATTATGTAAGCTACTATTATTCTTTAAATAATAATACTGATAGTAATTGTTATAATGACTATTGTTATTGTTATTATTATTATTATTATTATTATTATTATTATTATTATTATTATTATTATTATTATTATTATTATT
>RQTK01001058.1:12500-25849 GCA_003991915.1 Elysia chlorotica | reverse complement strand
ATAAAGTTATATCTTATCTTATCTTATCTTATCTCTTATCATTAAGATAATTTATCTATCTATCTATCTATTCTCTATCCATCCATCTATATATCTTTCCATCTATCTATCTATCTATCTATCTATCCATCTATCTATCTATCTATCTATATTATGCTTACTCCAAAACTTCAAAGACCAAGCGCGAGAAAAAGGCGGAATTCACGCAACTAAACGCCACTTACCCCAGACGCCCGAAGAGAGCGGTTGAGGAAACCGCATGAAACACATGTGTCGAAAGAAATGGCCGTAATATGTAATCTCAAGGTAGGACAATACAAAAATATCTATCTATTTATCTACATGTATCTATCTATCTATCTATCCATATATCTATCTATCTATCTATCTATCTATCTATCTATCTATCTATCTATCTATCTATCTATCTATCTATCTATCTATCTATCTATCTTTCTATCTGTCTATCTATCTATCCATTTATCTATCTATCTATCTTTCTATTTTTGTATGTAGTTATTCATCTATCTATCTTTTTACATATCTATCTATTAATTTGATTCAGGTAACTGTCTCTTTTTTTCACTGTCATGAATAGCTTTTATATTCCGTCTCTCTCTCTCTCTCTCTCTCTCTCTCTCTCTATCTCTCCCTCTCTCTCTCTCTCTCTCTCTCTCTCTCTCTCTCTCTCTCTCTCTCTCTCTCTCTCTCTCTCTCTCTCTCTCTCTCTCTCTCTCTCTCTCTCTCTCTCTCTCTCTCTCTCTCTCTGTGTTCTATATCTATCCACAGAAGTACCGCGTTTTTTCTTACTGGTAACAATGTAAAAAGAGTCGTCAGACAAGGCTGCGTAATGTCCCCTAGCTTATTCAATCTATACACAGAAATCATCTTTCGAAACATCAATGAACTACCAGGTATCACTTTCTCTGGGCAAAACATAAACAACATCAGATACGCAGACGATACAGCCCTAGTTGCAGAAACTACAGAACAACTACAGGCACTCTTGGACAAAGTGAATGAACAGAGTGAGAAATGTGGACTCGCGATGAACGCTAAGTAGGCAAAAGTAATGGTTACCAATCGCAAAGACATAACACCAAAGATCAATATCAACATTGGTAACACTGTGCTGGAACAGGTCAGCACATTCATTTACTTAGGTCAATTGATCAGTGATGACAATAGAGCAGACCAAGACATTAAACGTAGAATCGAAATTGCAAAAACCAGTTTGAACAGCCTACTGAATACTTTTACATCAAATTCCATCAGCGTGAAGACAAAGCTTCAACTACTCAAAACGTTTGTCTGGTCCACCCTGTTATACGTGTCAGAGACATGGTCGATTAGTAAAGCACAAATGAACAAAATAGAAGCTTTCGAAACGTATGCATTTAGGAGAATAGGGAAGATATCATGGCGACAAAAATTGACTAACTACGAAGTGTTACAAAAATTGAACATAAGAAGAGAAATAGGGCAGTGTATTAGAGATAGGAAGCTGCAATATTATGGACAGCTCATGCGTCATGAAAGTGTGATAAGAGATCTCTATAACGGCGAAGTGGAGGGCAGCAGAGGCCGGGGACGCCCCAGAACGAAATGGAATGACAACGTCACAGAATGGACGTGCTACTCGCTGGTGCAGTGCCAACGACTTGCGCAGGACAGATGTCAATGGAGGGCCATTGCAGCCAACCTTCGCAAGGTGACGGCACCCGGATGATGATGATGAACAATGTAAGTTCCAGGCATCCCAAGTTGCTCATTTGGATGTTGAAATAGTAGCTTTTCCTCTCTCTCTGTCTCTCTCTTTCTCTCTCTCTGTCTCTGTATCTTCCTCTCTTTCTCTTTCTCTCTTCTCTCTCTCTCAGTTTTTTTAGAAGCAGTTATAACAATGTATAGAGCGCAGAGTACAAAAATCAACTATCTTTTACTCTGTCTCTATGTATTTCTGGTTATCACTCTTTCTCTCGCTTTCTCTCTGTCTCTCTCTGTGTCTCTCTCTGTCTCTATCTCCCTTCTCTTTTTTTTCTCTCTCTTTATTTCTCTTTCCCTCTCTGGGGGAGGGAGAGGAAGGGGGGGGGGGAGGCAAACTGGCGCAATAGAAAAAAGTCGAATACCCGATTAATTAGTTCGATTTCATCCCCTGCAAAATGGTTGTGTCGGTGTCTGTATAATGTGCCTGGCTCAGCCAGGGGTCATGTTATCCCCGACCTCTTTCGTGTGCGGCAGGTGGTAAAAATCTCAGGCGTCAGCTTTGGGACCCATCCACAATATGGAGGTTGGCCATTAACCCAAGACAAATAAAATCAAACAAATCTCGCGATAGATCTGGTGTTGTAAATCGGCTTTCGATGCAAAAGTTTCGTGTTTCGAGCTCTGTCGATTTCGTTTTTTAGTGGCTGGGTATGTGTCAGTTAAATATGACCGGCTGAGACAGGAGTCAGTGTATCCCTACCCAGTCTTGTGTGTGGCTGCACATTAAGTTCTCAGACGTCAGTCTTGGGGCCCGTAGAAAATATAACCTTTAGCTGATGTTGGACGTAATACAGCTCAACTACCAGCATAAAGTCTATGTGTGTAATGCTTGTTTCTCCGATCATTCCTACAACTATACAGTATTTTTTTTCTTCGGCTTTCCATTTCTCTTATAACTAATTCAATTTTGTAATGATATTTATTCATTTTATTTAAATCATATCAGGAAAAAGTTCCGCGATAAATATTTCACACCTAATTTTAGAAATGATACAGTTTAATAACTCAAAAATATAGGGTTAGCTTCCTGGCGTTATGGTCTAGTGACCTAGGGCTGTGGCAACAACGACTGGGATTAGGCAGTATTTACTAGATCAATAATACACAGCATTTATTAAAATGCTCAAGAAAAATTTCCAGGCGAGAAAAATATTAAAATGCCGGGATTTATAAAATAGTTTTTACATTTCAAAAATAGTGAACAGGAGCAGCACAAAGTTTGTGACTTAAACTTAATATACTCTAAAACATTAAATACCTAACGTTAGGTGTAACCGTGTGAACACTGTAGTCGGATACCGATACTCACCAAGAGTTTGCGCAGCGCCAAGTTGTAAAGCAGCAGGTAGATACGTCCTCAGAGGGTCTGGCTGCAGTGATGAAAATTGACCAATATATATACACAGAGAGACAGGTCTACGTGGTTAATTGATGCTGCGATTATTACTTCTTTTCCAGATCTAATAAGATTTCTAAGCAAAACAAAAGAATAGATTTTAGCTACTATCAATACAACCACCCATTACGATTAAAATTAAAGGGATCTCTGAAAATTTTAAAACAGTTGTTGTTCAATTGTAGGTACCAATTATTTATAGTCTAAATTATAGAAAAAAAACTTTAATTGAAAGGAGTGTTGTTGGCCTATATTTCTCTTCCGCACCGAGTTTCTCTCTTCTCTCTCTCGCCTTTCTTTTTCCCCCTCTCTCTGTCTCTCCCTCTCTCGTTCTCCCTCTCTCTCACTCTCTCTCTCTCTCTCTGAAACTTCTCTCATCTCATGGAAATCATACGGCGACAGCTGTGCCTCTTTCTGCATCTCTACGTGTCTGGGTGTCCATGTTCTTCTACTGCCTGTCCATGATCTCCCCTCTCTCCCTCTCTCTTTCTCTCTATCTTTCTCTCTCCCTCTCTCTCTCTCTCTCTCTCTCTCTCTCTTTCTCTCTCTCACTCAATCTCTCTCTCTCTCTCTCTCGCTCTCTCTCTCTCTTTTCTGTATATATATATAGAGAGAGAGAGAGAGAGAAGATATATATATAGAGAGAGAGAGACATAGAGAGAGAGAACAAGAAGGCAACAACAACAACAACAATAACAACAACAACAACAACAAAAACAACACCGACAACAGAATCAACAAACAACGACAACGACAACGACACAACCAACACCATAAAGAAAATATCAAGTAAATAAGGCAATGAGGATAAGACTAGGAGCTTTTTTTGTGAGACAATAATTTTTTTTCGACAATGTGACTTTATTTTATACTCTAAAAAGGGTTTTCACTTTTAGTACTTACAGCAAAACCCTGACTGAGATGGAAGTTTCCTCCAAAGATGTTTGTTATGTGTATAATTTATAGTGTGTGTAGTTCTATAACACATGTATTAAAAAAATTATATATAATTATATATACTTCTTATTCGGAAGTTGTTAAAAGTTGTATATTCTTAAACGTAAAACTACACACTTTTTCTTGATTGTGATATGCTAAATTTTAATACTTTACAAAAACTGTATTTTTTTTTAAAGCAGTGTGTGTTTGGTGCGCATTTTAAGTCTAGCCTTTTTCGTATTCATTTCGACCATGAGAGGCATATTGAAAAACGCCCCATGTTGTGAATTTCAGCCAAAAGCCAGTTCAATCAACAAACCCCACTGTGTAAAACAACAAGTGCGCTAGTAGGCCTACAGTCGGAGTGAACTGCTCCGAATAAAACCGAAAGCCAAAAACCATTGCACTCAAGATAGTATGCACACTTACGGGTTTACACCTATACGACACAAGTCTAAAACGAATTTTCAAAAGATATCGTATAAGTAAACGAGGCTGTAGAGGAGGTAAAACTAGAACTATCAACATAAACCAACCCTAGATTTTGTCATAAGCAGAAGCGAATCCAATCATCTCTTCGGTGTACAGTTAGTGATATTTGTCTCTTAGACCATTACGTCATCTATTTCACTCTGAGCATTGTATTTTTCTCGTAAAAAGTGCTTTTTATTAAAAGACATCACGTCAGTTAATATCAACAAATTCAAGCAAACTGTCTCTTCCAACCTGTCACCCAACAATCAAAGAACCGTCGAGGAATTCAACATCCTTCTCCGCGACTGGATTCTAAACATGAAACAATCAATCTTATCTATGCCTGCAACACTTTTTTTAGACGATATCATTATTAGCTAGAAAATCGTCAACAATTCTTAGCTTCACGTCTAAAATAAAAACGATCTATATTATATTTACATGTTTTAACAGTGTGGGCATCAAATTAAAGAAAGGGACCTGACGCTACTTGCCACATAAAGGGGTTATCCATTATGGGTTTATTTATTGTGAGTTTGACAGACAGACAGGCATACAAAAGACAAGAGTCAAACCAATTTCTTATTCTATTATTCCATACTTCTCTGCATGACTAAGCGATTATTAAAACATTTTGCACTTCATTTCCGTATTTGAAATTGCGAAACTAGAACGTTGAAGACATAAAAACATATGTTTACAAAGCTTGTATTTATGTCGAACTTAATTACTTAGTTCTCGCGATGTGTTGTGCACGTCTGTCCAGTTTTATGGACTGCGCGTATTGTAGTTAAAAGAAAAAACATATGCCGAATTTTACTGGCACAAAAAACAACGATTTTCTGTGCACTTTTGAAAACCCGAGCTCTTTAAAAAGTATGTTCATATTAATAATTCAAACAGGCAGCAGATGGCAAATATGGATGGTGGACGAACAAATATTTATTTTTACTGCTTATAATAGTTTTGATGTACAAGACTTGCCTGTGATTGGGAATATTTTTAGTGTTTTAGTCAAACGTTATTTTCGCTAGATCCAGATCTGTATTCATGTTGCCATGATAGTGCTCAACTTTAAGGAGCATTGGTAATAGTTGATTATAACATCAGCATTGTTTTTTTCTCACACCTGTGTCTTTTTTTTTGTTTTTTCCACGTTGTTTTATCTACTATAATATCTATAATTAGATGAATTTGTTATGTCTAGGAGTTACTCCATTTCTCGCAATTTTTACTTTCTTTAAAAAAATCCATGTCTAGAATTGAGTCTCTCTGTAGTCCGAACATTTGGGTAGAGATGAGTCCTAAAGTGATTTTATCGCAAGATAAGTAAGAATGCGCAGTTGTAACACTGTGTGTGTCTCAAATCTCTCTCCGTCTCTCTCTCTCTCTCTCTCTCTCTCTCTCTCTCTCTCTCTCTCTCTCTCTCTCTCTCTCTCTCTCTCTCTCTCTCTCTCTCTCTCTCTCTCTCTCTCTCTCTCTCTCTCTCTCTCTCTCTCTCTCTCTCTCTCTCTCTCTCTCTCTCTCTCTCTCTCTCTCTCTCTCTCTCTCTCTCTCTCTCTATATATATATATATAGCCAGTGAGGCAGGTAGGCAAACTTGAGTTCAGTTGAGTTTGTTTTAACGTCCAAAATCAGCACTATATAGCCAATATTGTTGACGAGCCACAGGATCTACGTCTGACAGTCTTCTGAGCTGCAACACCCAAGAATGAGTAGGGATGCCATGACCTCTGACTCAGTGGTCATATAAAACTAACATGGTCTCAAGCAGTAGGGAGCGAAATCGCCAGGTCTCGAATTAGGACCTGTAGTGTCCATTTTATTATCCTCCCTTTCAGAGATATTACCAGCTTCCTCAAACGTTATGTCATCTATAACATCCTCACCCATGTCATGAACCACACTATCACCACTACAATTTTTGTCAGTGCATTCATTCATGATAAAAGAAGCCACTTTTAGAGCAGAACTTAATAGTGGTAGATCACTGAAACTTAACGAAAGATCGTCACCTGAAACTGATAAATCTAAATTTTCGGGCAGCTTAATGAGCTGTGAAGTTGAGATATTTAAAATTGATAATGTTTCCTCTTGACGCGTAGGTTTCTCAGTGCGATGAGGGGTCAGGATGCTCATTCCGGATGAGACTTGACCTTGAGGCCTTTCTTTCTCAGACGATTTAGACAGTCTTGCCTAAGCTCATCTCCAGCAGTCTCTTTCCTCTGCTGTATCGGTCCATTCTTCTACCTAATAAACAAGGACAAATAACGTGATTTCATTTCCCCTGATGTAATAAAGCCTCAGTCGCCTATGCATTCATACACCACAACTTGACATGAACAAATTTCAATCTGACATAGACGAACATTTTTCATCGTTTATCAATTTTCAATTTAAATGCAAAAGTATTTTTTTAATTCAAAACTGTATAGTAACCTATTAGCCTAATCCTTGTATGACGTATACGTTATTTTATAAAAAAGAGAGGGACTTGGATCATCTGGAACTGCTAGAATTTGTCAATCAATCAACGATGTTATGGATCAGTTAAAACATTATTTTTCAATTATTGCAGAAATAAATCAATTACCGCTTCAAGTTGATATAGCGTTGTTTTCTTTTACACGATGCTTCGTTTGGAATCAGTGTGCCACCGTCAGATCAGTGAAATTCTGAAAATTAGGATGATCAATTTAATATTGTACCTTGGAAAGCAAGAAAAAAAATTTACAGCAAACCAACAAAAACCTTATAGAAAAACACACTGAAGTAGAGAAAGCACATTTTATTCAACTTTGTAGTCAATGTTTATGTTGATAATTAGTGAGGTACAAAGTGGCCAACTCTCTATTGTGACACGCAGAGTCCTGCGGTTGATGGAGAGGTGCGGCCAAGTCAGCGCGCAAAACGGCCAACTCTGGGGAGTGTCGCAGTGCGCTGCCACCTACACTATGGGTTTCATTTCACAAAACGGCCAACTCCACATGTTGATACATTTTTAAAAGAAAACTACATCTTAAAATAAATTCAATAACTAGAAAATACATTTCACTAAAATATATTTATTGATAGTCATATTTAAATAAAATAAATACATTAAAGAAATTACCTTATGCGCTTAAATTGGGTTTTTGTTGATCAGTTTGTTCTCTTCGACATCCACGCAGCAACCTCAGGTCTGGCCGTTTTGTGCCGTCAAAACAAGAAGGCGGGAGACTTAGCCGGTTAAATCACGTGTTGATATCACAAAATCTATTGGATGTTGATCCTAACTATTTATACACATCATTGTGAATCCCCAGATGCATGAGTTAGGCTTATAAAAAGAAATACGAAAATTTCGGACTTGGCCGGTTTGTGCCCGATACCATCGTTAAGACAGACAGTTCCCAAACTACAAGGGTGACTGACGTTACTGAAATAGTTATTCGATATCTATGATTCATGTTATTTAATTAAAACAGATCAGGAAATGAGACGAGAAAAAACAATGAGACAGTATATCTATCTATCTATTTGTCTATCTATCTATCTATCTTTCTATCTATCTATCTATCTATCTATCTATCTATCTATCTATCTATCTATCTATCTATCTATCTATCTATCTATCTATCTATCTATCTATCTATCTATCTATCTATCTATCTATTGTTTGGTAACGGCAAGCGTTTTCTGTGGGTGCAGTGGAAAAATTTTTCTTTCTTTAGGGTTGGCCTCTTTTTTGAGTATCTGGTACTTTTCCTCTAGGCGCAGATGGGACACTTTTTTGACTGGCGTGTACAATTGTCCAGTGTATTTCATGGTCTGTGTTATTGTTTTTGAGAGTCCAAATATGTTCACTTAATGTCGTGTCATGCATCCTGTGGTGTAGTTTGAATGACGATTTGTGAAGGTTTACCTTGTTTTAACTTGTTTTCAGTTAGCCTATATATGTCTCTTTCTTGTTTGTTTTTGTTTCGTGACTGTGACTTTATAAACAACAATTTTGCTAGGCAGTTACCACTTCGGGAGAAGCTTGTTTTGTATCTGCAGTTTCATCGTACGCTTTTTTCTTAGTGTTAAACTCTTCTAGTAGGTTTTTGTTGTGGTTCATAGTTGTTTGTTTTATGTTGATATGAAACTGTAGCTCACTTTTACCGTATTTCTGTTAATAATTTCATGTAGTTTGTTGGATTTTTTGGAAGTGCCTGTCTATATGGTGTATAAGGTCCCCTGCAACGTTGGTTGAGACGTTCATGCTGAATGGTGGGTTGGACCAAAATATTTTCCCTTTCTTTTGTTGTTTTGTTGCTTATTTGTACCTTTTGATTTAGAATCAGCAAAAAGCAAAATTAATTGTCAGAACCGCTTCTTTTTAACGCATCGTTGACTTGCTTTAATAATATCTATCTCTTCTTAAATTATGTTGGTCAGTGTAGACGCGAAATCCAATGCTTCCTCAAGTAGGTCATTAGTGATAGAGGGGTAGAAATTGCTTTATTATTTCGAATGAAATAAATACTGATTTTTTCTTGTCTTTGATGTTTTTGAACCTATTTATTACTTTTCTTGTTTTTCTCTATTGGTTTTGTTGGTTTTTTAATTTTACATCTTTTACTATTCTTTCTAGTATTTGCTTACTTACTTTCCCTAATTCATGTTTGCAAGGATTTATTAGGCGTCAGGTTGGTTTATTTCTGAAATTATCTTTGTGATCTTTGAGTGTGATGAAAGCTTCTCTCTCTGCTGTGGTGTTAATTCGGTCTGCTAGTTAAATTTTTTCAGCAATGTGTTTGTTAGTCTCTGTTATTTTTTTTGTTCTTTATTTGCTAGATTTTTTTGTATTCTTTATGTATTTATTCATCAACAGCGATTCATACTTATTGGGTTTTATTCTGTAGTAGTTATTCGTTTTGTCAGCTGCAATGTAGAGATGGTCATCTTTTTTTTAATACGCTCCACATCTCTCTTCAGTTGGTGTTAAAATGTGTTTGGTTTTTTTTTATGATTTTGATGCATTGGATTAGTCTCGTTAATTCATTTTCAAAATATCTCAATTCTGTTAATATTGGGGCTGGTGAAGTAAAGTTAAAGCCAAAGATAGATAGATAGATAGATAGATAGATAGATAGATAGATAGAATGATAATAGATAGATAGATAGATAGATAGATGATGAATAGATAGATAGATAGATAGATAGATAGATAGATAGATAGATAGATAGATAGATAGATAGATAGATAGATAGATAGATAGATAGATAGATAGATAGATAGATAGATAGATAGATAAATAGATAGATAAAATAGATAGATAGATAGATTGATCGATAATAATAATAATAAAATTATTTATTTTTTGATGTTGGTAAAATGAGAACAACACATAAATAGAATGAACGTTTCCAAGTCATTACTAACAATATTGTAAAGACATAGGAAGGAAACAAGACACACGTAAAACATAGTACGAGCAGATAAGTCAGCAGACGACAGAGGTGGGTAAAAAACTATAATGTTTGTAATACCACTGCACTACAAAAGGAACGGTTCGAACAAGTCACATAATATACTTAGATAACACATAATCTTTTTTTTTTTTATTTAGTTTTATTTTTTGTTTTATTTCTAAATAATTTTATCATTTTCTATTTTCTCTTTGCTAGCTTTTCATTTTTGGTCTATTTGTTATCTCTTTTTTTTTTTATATTTTTAACTGTTCAATTTGCGGATCTTCATTTCTGTAAACGTTGCTGGATAAGATCCAGTGAAATCTCCCCACCTTGGACCGTTCCAAGTTCCTCTGCCCCATATTCCGTTTAGATTGGAAGTCTCACAATTGTTGTACCACCAAGCTCCGGTATACTTTGAAGCACAGTTTCTAGACGACGCGTCGTTATCTCTGTCAAATGTGGAAAAAGTTTTAACTATTGTGTTTTTTTTATTTAATCCCCTGCTGTTCCACTGTACGTTCCAACATGGAGTTTGTATTTATCGTCCTCATTTTCAATAATAAATTTGTTGTTGCCGTAGCGAGCAATCTTTGACTTGCCTTTATATTTAAGGTCCACCCTTAGCTCATACTTCCCTGTACTGGTGATGGTGTGGATGTTGTCGTTCCCAAGCCAAAAGTCGTTGTCCAGGGTACCAAAGCCAGCTTTGTAGGACGCCCAGTTCCTATAGAAGTCAACGTCCCCTGTGGAACGTCTCTGGATCACTATCCAGCCGCCACCATCGGTGACCGTATCACAGAGGAGCGGGGTGTCCACACCTGGGAACTCGTTGTTGTAAATAACAGGGTACGGGGACGAGAAGGGATGGAATATAAATGCGTTTTTCTTGCAACTCTGCGGCAAAAAGAAATGTGTTAAAGCAGATAGCATTTTCCTCAGAATTGTATAGTTAAGCTTGTTAGCCACATTTTGAAAGGCATTTTGAGTCTTGGATGCGCTTTCCTCTGTGTTGAGTTGAAGCTGCTGCCAGCTGTTTTCTACATCATCTTTAAGAAACGAAAATCCTTCCTCTATGGAGTCAGTAAGACTTATGATACGGGTTAATATTTCTTCCAAATCCTTCTTTTTTAACATGTTTTCTTGGATAGCATTACTATCTTTGGCGAAACGTTTACAGCCAGTGAAATCCTTTCGCAATCCAGCAAATTCGTTCTCTAGAGATTCTATTTTAGCATCCAATCGTTCAAGTTTCATCAGTATCAAAAAGGTGCTACTAGAGTCAGGCGTAGTGGGGACGCTTAGACCTTGCTTCTGTTCCAGACCTGTGGAGAGTCATAATCGAAAAAAAAAATGATCAGTAGCTCCAACACACATTTTTAATGTTTTGTTTTTATTTAATTTTCTTTCATTATTGTTATCGTACGAACCAATATTGACTTGTATCGGCTGTGTGCTAATGAAGCAGCAGAGTTTAAAAATCAAAAAAATTTCAAGACGGGTTTCAATTCCGAGCTTTCTTGCTCTCTCTGAAACTGTCAAGCAAAAAAAATAATAATACGCACACTTTCCTTTCAGGAAAAGGGCTGTGGTGACACACCTTTATGTTATATTTTTTAATAAGTCTATTTATTGTACCAGAAAAAAAAGTACTGAAAAAAAAAACAGCAACAAAAAAGACAATTCCTAAAGTTCTTTTTTTAACAGTATAAACGCGTGAATTTGGGTTGCAATAATTAAAAAAAAGTATGTGCTAAAATTAGGTTTAAAAACAATATTCGGTTTTTCTACTTATAGCATTAAAATATCATTCTGTAACAAACTACTTTGATAAATAGTTTTGCAAACACAATAGAATATACCAACGCCTTTTATATCAGAAAAGTTGAAACACATATAATTAAGCAAATTTTTAACAGCGTTATGAAACGTACCATAGATAAAAATATTCGCATCACCGATGTAACGTTTTACCTGTAGCGGCAGATGCCATGACCAGCAGAATAACCAGCCGTGCTTTGGTGAACAAGTCACGCAGTGCCATTTCAACTTATGACAGACAGTTCCCCAACTACAAGGATGACCTACGTTACTGAAATATTTATTCGAAAGGCTATAATTCATGTTATTTACCTAAAACAGATCAGGAAATTAAACGAGAAAAAAAACAATAAGACAGTATATCTATCTATCTATCTATCTGTATATCTCTCTCTATCTTTTTATCTCTAGATCTATTTTTCTACTTTTCTATCTATCTATCTATCTACTTTTCTATCTATCTATCTATCTATCTATCTATCTATCTATCTATCTATCTATCTATCTATCTATCTATCTATCTATCTATCTATCTATCTATCTATCTATCTATTATCTAACTATCATGTCTAGCGTAATGTTTATCTATCAATTTTTCTATCTCTATCTTTTTATCTGTATTTTTAAACACTCATCCACCAATGTGTCTGTCTTTCGACCTAACTGCCTCTCTTTCTTTCTCTCATGAACAACTTTCATCTTCCGTCCCTCTCTCTCTCTCTCTCTCTCTCTCTCTCTCTCTCTCTCTTCTCTCTCTCCCTCTCTCTCTCTCTCTCTCTCTCTCTCTCTCTCTCTCTCTCTCTCTCTCTCTCTCTCTCTCTCTCTCTCTCTCTCTCTCTCTCTCTCTCTCTCTCTCTCTCTCTCTCTCTCTCTCTCTCTCTCTCTCTCTCTCTCTCTCTCTCTCTCCTCTCTCTCTCTCTCTTCTCTCTCTCTCTCTCTGTCTCTCTCTCTCTCTCTCTCTCTCTCTCTCTCTCTCTCTCTCTCTCTCTCTCTCTCTCTCTCTCTCTCCCTCTCTCTCTCTCTCTCTCTCTCTCTCTCTCCGTCTCTCTCTCTCTCTCTCTCTCTCTCTCTCTCTCTCTCTCTCTGTTCCTCCGTGTCCCTGTGTCCCTCTCTATCTCTCTATCTCTCTAAATGAGATGAGGTTTCAGCGGTGGCTTCCACAGCAAAAGGTCCACGCGTTTTTTTACTTGCAACAATGTAAGTTCCAGGTATCCCAAGTTGCCCATTTCGGATGTTGAAATACAAGCTTTATCTTTCCTCCCACCCTTTTCATTCTTCTTTCTCCCTCCCTCTCTGGAGGGGGAATTTGAAGAGAGTGTTGGAGAACGAGAAGAAGAAGACTAAGGAGCTAAAAAAATTGCCAGGCGAGAAAAATACTGAAAGACCGGGATTTATAAGATAGTTTATAACTTTGCAAAAAAGCTTGTGATTTAAACCTAATATACTCTAAAACGATAACACAGCTTAAGCAGACTTGTAAATTGGGGTGTGTAAACAAATTCTATAGAAAAAATACTTC
>RQTK01001058.1:0-7500 GCA_003991915.1 Elysia chlorotica | reverse complement strand
TAGATTGCCTTATATTTCCCAGCGAATAAAAACATATCTGGACAACATTCCTAATTAAACCGTATGTAAAAAGGTTGTTTACCCGATTTCTGATAGAAAATTTAAGCTAAATCCTTTTAACAGGTTAACCTTTTTGTCGGAATTGTAATTATATACTTCCTTGTTCTATAGTTTTATGTTTTAGCCGGTGTAACGTGTCTTTTGTGCCGGTTTTGTATTGAGATTTCACACAAAGTTTGAAAGTAAAGTCAATAGTATAGAATTTAAAATCAACTCAAGCTGATAACATAGATCTTAACAAAACAATTACGTTGGAACATATAGATTTGTAACTGTTTAAACTACATTCTTTGATCTCTGCCTTGTTTCAGTGATATTTTCTGTTACTTCCCTTACATTATGGACATCTAAACCATTTTCTAAATAAATTCATAACCCATTTTTATCAAAATGTACCTTGTACATTTGTCCACCCTATTTCTGAGTGAACAATAAGTAAAATATTACAAGACATTTATATTTGTTTGGTTATTTTCCCTTTATTATATAACTCCATAGACAGAAAAAGTATATTGAGATCATATATGTATATTTAAACTGTGTATGTGTAAGGGGCTCAACAAATATTCCTGGTCGTGGTTGGTAGTTTTTCGTTGTTGTTTTTTCAGCCTGTGTACCGCGTTTTTAATAAGGGTATATTATACAATTATTAAGATGATGATGATAATGATGATTATCATCAAAATTATTGATATTATTAATATTATTATTATTATTATTATTATTATTATTATTATTATTATTATTATTTATCTATCTATCTATCTATCTATCTATCTATCTATCTATCTATCTATCTATCTATCTATCTATCTATCTATCTATCTATCTATCTATATCTATCTATCTATCTATCTATCTATCTATCTATCTATCTATATATTTGTCTTTCGATCTAACTGCCTCTCTTTCTTTCTCCCATGAATAACTTTCATCTTCCGTCTCTCTCTCTCATTCTCTCTCTCTCTCTCTCTCTCTCTCTCTCTCTCTCTCTCTCTCTCTCTCTCTCTCTCTCTCTCTCTCTTTCTCTTTCCCTTTCCGTCCCTCCATGTTTCTCTTTATCTCCCTATCTCGCTAAAGGAGATGAGGTTTTAGCGTATGTTACCACAGAAGAAGGACTGCGCGTTTTTTTACAGGTAACAATGTGAGTTCCAGGTATCCCAAGTTGTTCATTTTGGATGTTGAAAAACAAGCTTTACCTTTCCTCCCACCATTTTCATTCTTCTTTCTCCCTCCCTCTCTGGTTCACCAAATGGATGGCGACAGCTGTGCCCCTCTCTACATCTCTACGTGTCTGGGTGTCCATATTCTTCTGCTGCCTGGCGATGATTTTCTCTCTCTCTCTCTCTCTCTCTCTCTCTCTCTCTCTCTTAACCTCTCTCTGTCTTTCTATCTTTCTTGCTCCCTTTTCTCTCTCTCTCTCTCTCTCTCTCTCTCTCTCGTTTCTCTCGCTTTTTCCTTCTCTCTTTCTGCCTCTCTCTATCTCTCTCTCTGGGCGCGGTGGTTCAGAGGTAGAACATCTGCTTCCCACGCAAAAGGTCCCGAGTTCGAACCATCGCGGTTGCGTTGATCGGCTGAGACATAAGTCATGATATCCCCGCCATGTCTCGTGTGTGGCAGCACATAAAATTGTCAGACGTCCGTCTTGGGGCCCGTCCACAATATAGCCTATATAGTGCTGATGTTGGACGTTAAAACCAACTCAACTCACTCTCTCTCTCTTCTCTCTCTCTCTCTCTCTCTCTCTCTCTCTCTGCTTTATTGATCGCCTGTGATTTTATGACTTCAATAGGCAAACAATTTAATCCCTAAGCTTACTTATCTTAACGGATTTTGAACATTAGAAAAAATTGCATGTGCATAGTCTCTCCATCCTTTGTCTCTCCTGTG
The DNA here is from genome assembly GCA_003991915.1 of Elysia chlorotica. Lineage (NCBI taxonomy): Eukaryota > Metazoa > Mollusca > Gastropoda > Plakobranchidae > Elysia > Elysia chlorotica. The sequence goes on along the minus strand of RQTK01001058.1, from coordinate 5,550 downwards.
TCCCTCTTTTGCTCTCTCGAGTTCTGTTTGCCTTTCTATGTCTGATTATATATCTCTCTCTCTCTTTTTCTATCTCTCTCTCTATCTCTCTCTCTCTCTCTCTCTCTCTATCTCTTCCTCTCTCTCTCTCTCTCTCTTTCTCTCTCTCTTTTTGAATGTGTTTACACATCTCACAGTGTCTCTTCTCCACTTTTTTCTTTCTGTCTTCGTCTGTTTTTTTCTTTCTTCCTCTCACTCCTTCACTTTCTCTCTCCCTTTTTCTCCCTCTCCCTCTTTATCTTCCTATCTCTTTCTCTCTCTTTCTCTCTCTCACTCTTTCTCCATCCCTCTTAATATCTTTTTCTCTCATTTCTCTCTCACTGTCTTTCATTATGTGTTTACATCTCTTCAAGTGTCTTTACCACTCTTTCTTCATCTCGTGCCTATCTCTCTTTATCTTCCTTACTTGTCTGTTTGTATTTTACCCTTTTTCATTCTCTCCAATTTATCTATCTTTTTGTTTCTCTCTCTCTCTCTCTTTCTCTCTCTCTCTCTCTCTCTCTCTCTTTGTTTCTCTTCCTCTCTCTCTCTCTCTCTCTCTCTCTCTCTCTCTCTCTCTCTCTCTCTCTCTCTCTCTTTCTCGTTCTCTCTCTCTCTTTGGTTCTCTTCCTATCTCTCTCACTCTCTCTCTTTCCCTCTGTGTCATCTGTGAGTGTATCCGCGATAATTTAAAAAAAAAAAACACCTATGATACTACAGGTTTTAAACAGCATATTTATCCCCCCCCCAACAACAAAAAAAAAGACCAATCATTTCTTTCTACTAGACGCTCTCTCTCTTTACAAGGTGCTAAAACATATCTTCGGAATTAGAGTCTAGTTTGCCTTCTATAGTCTCTATACTTTAGTGTGTGTATTTGACTTATTTCTCCGATGCTGTATTAAGTGACAAGCCAAATTTAAGAGACAATACTACATAATTTTGTATCAACTAATATAGATGTAAAGGTTTGCTATTTATAGCACAGCTTCGTTAAAACATTTTATAGTTTTGTAACTGTTCAAGGTAGATAATTTGTCGACTACCCGATTAAGTAGAATTTGTTGTTGTTACTCCCCTTATATTTTAGACCTCCATAGCATTTAAAAATGGATTTTGAACACAGTTCGATATAAAAACGAGTTAGACGAATTTGGACACCCGATATCTGACAGAATTACATTACATGACTGTAACGCATTGTACTATAAGTTGATCTATTCATTTACTCACCCTTTTTTGGTGCGTAACTTTTGGGTAGCGGATCGGCTAGATCTATGTACATTATCTTGTTTGGTTGCATAACGTTTGTATTTCGAGCCTAACAATTTAGTTTTGTTTATTGAACACAGCCCGCACTTGTATGGTCTAGATTCTTCTCGAATCCCCGACTTAGTTCTAGCATAGTAATGACCTCGTCGCCCCTTGTTTACCTTTGTTTTGATTGGTTGCTAATTGCTAATGATGTGTACCGAGAATGTTCTCTTATGATTTATGTAATTCCTTTTCTGGATGATTCGACGAGATTTTGTATAAATAAGAATCTAAATTATATTTGCTAGTCAACATTGTCTCCAGAGTCAAACATTGAATCTCCAGTAATGATTGATGATTCAATCTACCGATATTGTAAAGTATAGCTCTTATTGTTGGATTAAACAGTTTGCAATTGTTACTTGCGGACTTCGGCCTTATTTTCTACGGACGAGTCGTGTGATTGGCTGCTTATATTTTTAATACCCCTAGACAAACAGAGCCTAACAGATCACCATCATCACTACCAAATCTGTTGACACTGGGGGCTCGTCCGGGATAGAATCTACAAGTTCGCGTTTTGCTTGCCTAATTTATCAGATCTAAAGTTAGATCTAGAGTCAGTGTGTTCTGCGTAAACCGTGCCGTGTGTTTTTGCGCTAGTATTCGAAGCGTCTCTTTCTTTATATAGCACCCTCAGCTGTTAAAGCTTCATAATGTCGTCCATTCAGGAAATTAAAGAAATTGCCGAGGAATTGCTGTTACGAGGAGATGAAAAAAAACATTTTTTAAGTGAAAAGACACGGGGGATAATTGTTTATTTAACACGTTTATTACATCAGACAGAAATTTATAATTGAATGAAAGAGACTTGAGTCACAATACGTAATAAAGTAGAACTCAAGCTTTCGTGAACTTGACTTTGGCTTCAGCTCCTTTCCCTGTCATTTTCTGTGGACAAGAAATGAATGCATCAGTATTATCACATTTGTGGGGAGCTCCACGTTTAAATTTATAAAAAAAAAAAATAAATTAAAAAAAAAACCGCTTCTACGAGATTTTCTATAGATGCTTATCTCTGTTAGCCATGGTAGTTATTGTTCAAAGTCGTTCTTCTATTAATCTGTACGATGAAGAAAATAATGTTTTCCGTCATAATAATTATATAGACTTCCCTATTGCTCTGGTAAGGCCAGGAGAAGTCGCCATCCCTCTTTATGGCATTGTATTGTTCCAACTTAAGGTCTATAGCATCGTTTTCCCAGCCTCTAAGTCTAATGTTTTACATAATTTATGCGTTGATACCTTGGTCCAGCTTCGTCTATCCCAGCTTCTATTGTGGTTTGATGTGAGGCCAACACTTACCACTGGGTCAAAAATGTATACATGTATGTCTGAATTCGTGCTCTACTGGTTGCATCGGTGTCAGTATAATCTGAGTTATTGTGTCACCGTACTGTTTCTGTGTCGCAGCCCGTCATATTTTCAGACATTGTTCCTAGGACCCTTCCTTAATATTGCCTATATAGTGCTGATTTTAGACGCTAAGCAACAAACAAACAGTCTTTTGGGCAGTGTTGGTGTTAAGTGGGTAGGGGTAGATATATATTAGAGGTACCGCGACCAAGGGTCCAAAGTGACAACGAAGATGGTATGTTTTTTAAGCATAGGCGTCGAACTCAACTGAACTTCCTGTCGCCGTATAAAACCCTCCAGGGATATCTAGGACACGTTAAGTTGAGTTGAGTTGATTTAACGTCCAACATTAGCACTATAAAGGCTATATTGTGGACGGGCCCCAAGACTGGCGTCTGGCAATAAACCCGGAGAGACAGAGAGAGAGAGAGAGAGAAAGAGAGAGAGAGAGAGAGAGAGAGAGAGAGAGAGAAAGAAAGAGAGAGAACTCTCTCCCTCGCTCTATTAAAGATCAACCGAACTCGTCTACTTACCACGATGTATATGCCGTCCTCGACAGAGCGATTGATCTCCATTTCAATATCACCAAACTTCTGTACCTCGACCAGTGAAGAGCCACTCACAGTTAGAGTTGCCTGTGAAAAAAATAACAGTAAGACAATTTACTCACAGTCACAGTGTCAATTCGCATCGTAAATTACGACCTATTTTAAAAAAGCGCACGGAGTAAATCGTGATAACGCATGCGCAGCCGAGCCACTGCTGTGCTTGATCGAATGAATCAAATACAACGTTACTGGTCCTATCTAATAATCTAACCATGTATTTCTAGCACAGTACATTTACAATACATAAAATAGATCTAGACTTTTCGAGTGCATGTCTCCGTCTTCCAAATAGATGTGCTCCATGGTAGACCGCGCGGATTCTAACGTGCGGGTTGGGGTTCAATCCCTGATTGTGTCCTATCGGTGGCCCTGGGGTAGAGCATCGGCTTCCGACGCAAAAGGTTCGGATTCAAAGCCTGGCTATTGCGCTCCTTACTGGTTGGGTCAGAGTCAGTTTAATGTGAGTGGCTAAGACAGGAGTCATGGTATCCCCGCCCTGTCTCGTAGGTGGCAGCGCATAACATTGTCAGACGTCAGTCTTGGGGCCCCTCCACAATATAGCCTATGATGTGATGTTGGACGTTAAACCAACTCAACTCAACAACGGGTCTAAGTGTCAAAAGTCCTTATAACATGACCAGCCGTGTTCTGTGAATCCCACTTTGGGATACCTCTATACTATAGTGTCCTCATTCATAACACAGGAGGCTTTGCAGATGAGAGTATAAGATATATCACGGTGTCCATAAACCCTGGAAATGTTTTCACCCTTGACACTACAAGGGTACTTGATGTAATCTAGATGCCTTTCCTCCAACTCCTGATACCTTAGTTATATTATGTACATGTTGTACTTCTTTTGCCTTCTCATGATTGACTCGAACTGAGAATGTTTGTATTCAAATCCGTTCTCTAATTCCTATAGCCACGTGATCTTCCAATTTTAAGTCGGTGAAATCGCGTTATTTCGAAACAAGTAAACGAAAGGAACACTGTAAAGCGTTGGCCAAAATCGAAGTACTACAATGTTTGCTATCACTAGAATGTATTTATCTAAATTATGAATATATCTACGGAACCTACCTTCGTAGTTTGGCCCGTTATGTTGGTTGTTTCAATTTCTTGGTTCTCTGGATATTTCGTCTCATTTACCTAGCATGACGAAAAAAAAACAACCAATTAATGATAGGAATCACAGTCAGGTACAAACGAAAAAAAAAAGATACAAAGGCATAAGACTTGAAACTGCTATGTCAGCCTGTGTATCTTTGTTTAACTATGATTGTATTTTTGTATATGTGTATCTGTCGATGTCTTATATTTTCAATACATCTTTTTTTTAATCTTCCTAACTACATACAGTCATGTAAACTATATATCTGTAGAAAATAAACATTAAAAAACAACGAATTTAAAATCAGCATCAAAGCCAATAAAACTTAAAAATCAATAGCATTCCTAGAATGTGATATAACATAACAATGGATAAAGTAAAGCTCCATTTTTCGTTCTTATTTTTAGTTTCTAAAAATCATATTCTGTGCGGTACCTGGATTTGTTAAATAATTATCATTATTAATTTTCTTTCATGTAAACCTTGATCTGATACAATCATATTCTTTAAAAACCACCGATTTATTATGCAAGCAGGAGTGGAGGCTATATAGCTGTACTTTTGCTGTTGCTGTTTTTGTTGTTTTTGCTGTTGTTAGTGTTATTGTTGTTGTTGTTGTTGTTGTTGTTGTTGTTGTTGTTGTTGTTGTTGTTGTTGTTGGCCTATCCAGCTTGTTGCTGTTGTTGTTGTTTTTGACGTTGTTGTTGTTGTAGTTGTTGCTGTTGTTTAGAACTGAGTGATTTAGACTGAGAAGTCCGCTGGTATAGAGGCCAATTATTTGTAAAAATAAAACAAAACAAAAAAACCCCACAAAAAACAACACACATACAAAGATATCTAAACAATAAAGTAGCAATGTATAATTTTATTTTATAATTATAAACAAAAACAGCAGCTATTCTAAAATACATAACGTTCTCACCATCTATAATTACACAAATTTAAAGCCATAGAAAGATTAGTAATAAAACAATATAGCCTTCCTGGAGACGACCGACTCCTGTGTCTTCCGGTTGAATTTTGAATAGAGAAGGAACAGTGAGGAAATAAAAGCACATTGACCACAGAAAACGTTAACATTTTAACCCTCTGATCACATTTTCTGCTTCTTCTAATAATTGGGTGTTGGTTGTTTTTGCT
>RQTK01001057.1:136426-168435 GCA_003991915.1 Elysia chlorotica | reverse complement strand
ATGGTCTCTGACACGAAATGTTTTATTTTCTCCTTCTCATTTCCGGAACTCAGTAGTCAGCGCATGCGTGCTAAAGGATACGTGGCATTGAGATCCGCAAGGGAGGCTAGTGCTAGCCTAGACCTTGGCCCTATTAGAAAAAAAAGTAGAGTAGAATTCATGAGCTAGGTTCTCATTGAGTTGGACATCATTTCTGCCACGGGGGTCGCGAGCTCCGAATACAACTTTCATTAATTTCTTAAGCTACCATATGCTAAAAATTTGATTGTAGGAAAGGCCAGAGCATCAACAACCAAAATAACTAAAAGCAATATCAATTTTAAAATAAGTATTAATTATATTACCCACTGCATGAAAAGCTAAAGTAATCCAATTTAGAAGGGCATTTAATTAGGCTATTATAGAATCAAAGAATCCCAAACTCCTTTCAATAGGCCTAAGTAAATTGGAAGACATTAAAATGTAAGCATGAAAAAGCTCCGCTTTCGCGTGCCATATATGTGTATGTTTAGTTGTTATATATGTTTAGTTGTTATTATTTTAATAAATTAAAACGAAAAGTCACTTTTCATTCTTATTAAAAATCCCTTTTATTCCTACGAAGGAAAAAGGTTTTGAATAGTATTGCCCTGCGGCACCTTAGAGTAGGCCTACCCAATAAGTGGACATAGAGGCATATTTTCACGCCGAGATTTCACAAGACTCATAGAGCGGATTCGACCCACGATTCACAAGGAAGGAGACGTCCATGTATGCCATTAATTGAGTTATTATAATAACATTAAAATGTTAAATGCAAATGAAAAAAAATGTACTGATCAAGGCGTGTACTGTTACCGACTCCTATTAGTAGCCATTGTTTATTAGGACATTCATGTCGAGTATAAAAAACGAACGAAATACAAAAAACGCCTTAAGGCAGAGTGATGTTGCTTTTGACCCACACGACGATAATAGAGGACATTATCCCCGTCAAGAATAGTTTTCTGGCGACTCATTGGCTCCGTAATTCTAGGAAAGAGCTATGATTGGACGTTGGTATAGATTCCCTCGTTAACGCAAGGCCTCTCTTGTATTTAATTCTGTCTGTGGTTGTTGAGTTGGTTTAACGTCTAACATCAGCACTATATATGCTATATTGTGGACGGGCCCCTAGACTAACGTCTGACAATTTTATGTGCTGCCACACACAGACAGGGCGGGGATGCCATGACTCCTGTCTCAGCCGGTCACATTATTCTGACACCTACCCGACCAATAGGGAGCGCAATATCGCCAGGGCTCGAACCCGGACCTTTTGCGTCGGAAGCCAATGTTCTAAGCGATATGGGAATGTCAATAAAGATATTTGCAAACCTTCAAAACTGGGGCAGCTCATCTGCTAAAGAAATGTTTCAAATACTGGAGAATCTCTTTGCTGCGGCGTTGTTCACTTATGATATCTGATTCCTCTAGATTTATCGCTTTGCATCGTTTAGTAACATGAAATTAAAAAACAATAATTGAGGCGTGTGAGTCGCTCTCCTCGGCCTGTTTATTATGCACGTACTGTATCTGCATTTCTATTTAGTTCAAAACATTTAAATAAATTGTAAACAAAATTTAATAGAAAAATAAACAAAGAAAAAAAACCCAGTTATGCACTTGTATTAAATGCAACCAAGACTACTGTCTCAGCCGGTCACATTAAACTGACACCGACCCAACCAGTAGGGAGCGAAATCGTCAGGGCTCGAATCCGGACCTTTTGCGTCGGAAGCCGGTGTTCTATCACAGGGCCACCGCCCCCCCTCCCCCTCCCTGCTTCCGCTGCACTATCCACTCGCGGTTGATGTAGCCGATTCACGCAAGACTTTTCCTTTGCCCACATCTTGACACTATCGTTGTCCGTCCAAACTACATGTACTAATGTCACTTTATAAGGTCTTGTCCAGTGCATGAGGAGCTTATTCAAGTTATTGGATCTGTTGGTAATAAAAACCAACACTTGGTTGCCTGGTTCAAACTTTCTGGTCTTGGTTCCTCGATCATACAAGTATTTCTGTTTCCCTTCAGCCTTTTCGAGTTTTTGATGGACCAATTTCCAAATCTTCTCCTGTCTCTCCCTCAGCTCCAAAACATACTGGTAACTTGAACGCACATCCTCCTCTTCGACGTCTTTAGTCCAAAGCTGCCTCAGAATGTGCAATGGTCCCCTTACACTTCGTCCATAAAGAAGCTGGAAAGGGGAAAACTGTTTTGTGTGGGATCTCACGATAAGGAAATAAGACTGGGTTGAGGAATCGATGCAGTTCCTTGGCTGTTTCGCAAAAAACCTTCTTAAAGATTTCTTCAAAGTACCATTGTATTTTTCAACTAACCAATAAAGCACATAATATGGTGATTAGGTGTCGTCGCCGACTGTGTGATCCCAAGTAGGCCTAGTCGATTTACTTCTTTCATGCATTCAGACACGAAATGCATGCCTTGATCACTTAGAATTTCCTCTGGAACGCCCAGACGAGAGGACATATTGACTGCCCATGTTTCTGCATCTATCATCTTCAACGACACAGCTTCTGGATATCTAGTCGCATAATCCACATGTCAAAATATATTGATTTCCTCCCTTACGAGGCAGGGAGATAGATTCCACCAAATCAACAGCAACTCTCTTTAAAGAGGCATTCTCTGCCGGTACACTTTGTAGTGGCGCCCGTGGTGTAGAACCCTTGAACACTGTCTTCTCATCACAAGATCGGCAGTATCGTGTAACATCTCCTTCTACGCCAAACCAATAAAAATTACTTGTCACCTTATCCTTAAATATTATTATGCCTTGATGTCCTCCTGTAATGGAATTATGCGCCACCGACAACACATCATTTTGGAGACTGGTAGGTAACACAACTTGTCTTATAACGCACCCTCTCTTGTTGTCTATGTAGACTCCACAGCGAGGCTAACTGAAACAGAGATCCTTGCTCTGAAGAAAACTCACACGTCTACGCTCGAATTGTCGAACATCCTTGGAGCCCGTAGCTTTTGCCATGAATCGCCTGGTCTTCACTTTGAAGACTTAGTTTGATCTTTTCACTACGGTCAACCCCCTCGTGCCTCTCCATCTTAGGCACCGCCAACGCCTTGGGCTTTCCTTCCTTCTTGACTTGAGCACGCGATATTACTGCTCCAACTACCACACTCGCATCAACAGGATGTCTGTCTTCCACAAGACCTGTCGTGGTAGGCGATCGCAATTTACCTTTAAGTGTAGCACGCCACACTGACTTATCGGCCAGCGCTACTCAGAGTCAGAGTCCACCTGGCGGCCGCCAGACAGACTCATAGAGTATCTGTGGCAGCGCCAGAAACACCCTATCTACGCAAAAACGACTCTGATTTTTTGGTTGAGCCAAAATTTTTCTAACTGACCCCGAGGTCGTAGATCTAGTGATGTACTGGGCGCAAGGGTGGCGATATAATAAGAAGGCTTACGTCGCGACATAAGCTACGCCATGTTTGTGCATTTTACCCTATATATAGATCTACTTAGTTGTTTACATGATTCAAAGGGCGGGTGGATTAAATTCTAGCGATCCCAAGCAGAAGGGAGAGAATTCATGAAAGAATGTGATTGGCATGATCAATGTTGGAAAATGTTTAAATTAGGATAAATAACAACGTCAGAAATACCAAGTTCTAGGCCTGATAATTATGCCACGGCCTCGGTGACCCCCTCGCCCCACTGGCTCAGCAAAAGGCTGCAGATGGACTCAGAGTTGCGCTGGCGGGTAGGCCTAGGTCAGGGTGACGTGCTACACCGGCATTGTGTCGCCACAAACTTCGAAATTGGATACTACGGGAACCTTCTGTCCACTAGCCAACTGTTCTTACCACCACAAACATTATCTCCAATATCACACGGAGTACTCGCAGCTTTCACATCCTGGCCATATGTTGGTGCTGCGTCAGAAAGTGTGAGCCAGGCAAAAATCAAAGTCTACAGAGCGAGCCAGACAACCAAAGTCTACAGAGCTGATGTCCTCTCCACATTGTTGTACGCCAGTGAGATCTGGACTGTCTATCAAAGACATGCAAAGAAACTCAATCGTTTCCACCTCTGCTGCCTCCGCAAGCTGCTCAGAGTCAGTTGGCAGAACAAGGACCCCGACATAGTGATCCTCGAACAGTTAGGAATGGTTAGCGTCTTCACCCTCTTACGACAGACGCAGCGCCGTTGGGTTTTCCGTGTGTCCAGGATGTCAGATGAGCACATCCTGTATGGTGAGTTGAAGTCAGGAGGTCGTTCTCACGGCGGTCAGAAGAAGAGGTTCAAAGACACACTCAAAGCGTCAATGAAAGACTTCAACATTGATTCGACGCTGTGAGAGGTCCTTGCTCAAAACCGTCCGGCTTGGCGCGAAGCACCAATGGAGCAAAGATGTATGGTCAGCAGCGTCTACAGGCCGCGAAGACCAAACGAGCAGCACGCATGTCCGAGTCAACTGCAACCCAACTCATCAAGCAGCTGCGTCATGGCTCTGTCCCCACTGCAACAGATATTTTAGACCTCGGATTGGCCTCATAAGTGTGAGAAAGGGTAAAACACCGGGCACAGCATTAAAAGTTTCAAACTTTTATTGATTTACTCCATAAAAAAAAAACCCAGCCGGCATAACAAGTCCGACTGAAATTAATAATAAGAAAAACGATATGTCACACATAGGGATAGTATAATGAAAAGTACATTGGCACAAACATGATCTTCATACCGAGAGAGAGAGAGAGAGAGAGAGAGAGAGAGAGAGAGAGAGAGAGAGAGAGAGTAATAAAACAACAACTTTACAAATTAACTTCAAGAAATTAAGGTACAAAGATTTATAGACAATCAATAGAGGTTCAGACCAAGGACGTCCGACCACTGGCCATCTCATACACCAACTGACCAGTCCACGCGCTCTTGATCAGATGACCGAGCTTGCTCGGCGCGCCTCGCGAGCTGATTGGCCAACACGCGCCCAATCACAGCTAAGCAACACAATAAAGAGAGTGGACAGAGAAAGACCACAGGAGGATACAAAGACCGACAAATACAGTAAAACATATATAAAGTTTGAAGTGAGGAAAAATACTGTACAGAAACGTGATACAAACAAACCACTAGCTCACACTCGCCCCCACGAAATTTTAGCGGTACCTCACGCTAACACTACACGCTCTTAATTACGTAATAAACAAAACCACACTGTAGATAGTCTCTACAAAAAGAAATTACAAATGTAATCATGAAAACCTTATGGAGGCCTAATGTTCGTAGGCAGCTTGGAAGCCCTGCGTCGGGGTCTCAACACAAGCTCATTAACAGTCCTACAAGTCTGCTCCTTGGACAGGACAACAGCCTGAGAGTCTAACAGTTCGTACTGTCCCCCCAGAGGCCACTGCATGGACCTCCTCCGGCACCTTGACACCACCGGCGACACCTCGTCCACAATCTGCAAGGTCTGCCTCTGGGACGGAAGTATAGGCTGGGGAGGAACGTGTCGGTTGACTTCAGGCAGCTGGGGTGTTCTGTGTCGCCCCTCCGACGCTACAGGGGGCACCGTATTGATAACCCGACCGGTCCGCTCAGGATGCAGAACAGCAGGAGCAGGAGCAAGGGGTCCGTCGGGCAGGGTGGGCGGGCGTACAGTGCTGGAGGGACTCCCTGGGTCCACGCCGAGCTCTTGCCGCACGGTGGACACCGCACCCGTGTCGGCCAAGGCCGGGACCCCCTTCCCTCCAAGCTCCGCCTCCCTCTTCACCACACTGCCGGTCGATCCTATCCTGGGCGAAATGGCCCGGTTGCTGGCAACGGTGGCACCGCATCTGGCTGCGTCCTGTCCTCCTCCTCCTCCTCTTTCGGCGGCCCTCCGGTCGCTCCGTCTGCCCAGGCTGCCAGCTGCCCTGCCTCTCCAGACGCTCCATCCTCTCGTTCAGGGAGCGGTTAATTACGTAATAAAAAAACCACACTGTAGATAGTCTCTACAAAAAGAAATTAATCATGAAAACCTTATGGAGGCCTAATGTTCGTAGGCAGCTTGGAAGCCCTGCGTCGGGGTCTCAACACAAGCTCATTAACAGTCCTACAAGTCTGCTCCTTGGACAGGACAACAGCCTGAGAGTCTAACAGTTCGTACTGTCCCCCCAGAGGCCACTGCATGGACCTCCTCCGGCACCTTGACACCACCGGCGACACCTCGTCCACAATCTGCAAGGTCTGCCTCTGGGACGGAAGTATAGGCTGGGGAGGAACATGTCGGTTGACTTCAGGCAGCTGGGGTGTTCTGTGTCGGCCCACCGACGCTACAGGGGGCACCGTATTGATAACCCGACCGGTCCGCTCAGGAGGCAGAACAGCAGGAGCAGGAGCAAGAGGTCCGTCGGGCAGGGTGGGCGGGCGTACAGTGCTGGAGGAACTCCCTGGGTCCACGCCGAGCTCTTGCCGCACGGTGGACACCACACCCGTGTCGGCCAAGGCCGGGACCCCCTTCCCTCCAAGCTCCGCCTCCCTCCTCACCACACTGCCGGTCGATCCTACCGGTGCTGGGGCCCTGCACTCCCGTGCGAAATGGCCCGGTTGCTGGCAACGGTGGCACCGCATCTGGCTGCGTCCTGTCCTCCTCCTCCTCCTCCTTCGGCGGCCCTCCGGTCGCTCCTTCTGCTCAGGCTGCCAGCTGCCCTGCCTCTCCAGACGCTCCATCCTCTCGTTCAGGGCAGTTTATTTATAGAGCGTCGTATCAATAAATTCAACTTATGGCGCATAACACACTAAAATCTCATTTTTTAAAAAAGAATAAGACACAGTGATACAGAACATAATGATAATACAAGTCATTCCATGTCATTATTAAACAAAAAACATCCATTTGTACATGAACATGATTTGCATACATACGTAAGGTTGAAAAAATACGTTTTAAACGTTTCTGAGTCATTGTCTCTTAATTGTTGTGATACTTTTCCATATTTTTGGTGCAGTTGCATATCTTCACATAATTGTTATCATCACTGTTTTCAATTGATGGTTCAATGTGCAAAAGACCAGAATGAAAATCAATGTGCAAAAGATCAGAATGAAAAGCGCCCATATAAAAGAGCTTATTTCTTTAAGTAGGCCCTAATACTTCTTTGTTCATTCATTGGTTTGGAGATTGGTGTTTTAAAACTAAAGCAAAATGATATGAATGGCAGTTATCTTCGAAATTTATAGTTTAATGTTGTATAAGTTTTCACTTACAGTTAAAGCACAGCCCAGAGTGTGTTACTTACGATGTGCTGGCTTATCAATAATCTGACAAATGACTTTACAAGTTTAATCTCAGGATCATTCATATTGTCAACGTGAATATTAAAATCCCCAAGAAAAATAGGCTTTATCTTTCTTTACACATAACTAAGCTTATTTTTTAGATCTTGAAAGTGGACGGTGAAGTCTTTGTTGATAAGCTTGTTTTTTGTGGCTTGGTGCTGGTCGATAGAGACAAAGTTGGTCGTACATAAATGCGACTTCAAGGTACACAGGCAACCCTCGAATGTCATGTAGTCGGATATCTGATGGGTAGACAATTTCAGGTTCTGCTTGAAAATGTAATTTTCCCCGTTCCCCACCCTTTCAGTCACTCACCCCTGGAATTTGATACGCAGGCAGACCTGCAAAATCGGGAATTTCTGCGGGTTTTTCTAGATTTCTATTAATAGCAATCTGTGCCTCTACTCAGTCGACTGATAGATCGGGAATTCCGTGATGATGACTGCCATGTTTGTTCTGCCTCGACAGGTTGAATCAATTCAACCCAGATCTAGATATATATTAGATATAGAATTTACTTGAATTTGGCCTAAAGGTAACACTACTATCTATAGATCTACATTATAGACTCAAAATAATAATTATATTATAGCACAGGTGAGTCATAGATTTCTCGAAAGATTAGGCCCTACAGTAGATATATGATTATATCTGTGTAGAAATCTAGATCTAGATCTTCTAGACCCATTTTGACCAAAAATGAGGGTTAACAATGACTGTCGTAGTGATTCCATGGCCTACGGAAAAAAAATATGAATGGTTAAATCAGTAGATCTCTCTCTCTCTCTCTCCTCTCTCTTCTCGTGACCTTCTTTCCTTCCTTTCACTCTTTTCGTGACCTTCTTTCCCTCTCTTCATACTCTCTTTCTCTCTCTCTCTCTCTCTCTCTCTTTCTTACTTTCTCTCTCTCCCTTCTGCTGTCCCTCCTTGGGTCTCTCAAGTTTGTCTATCTCTCCTTTCTCTCTCAGTCTCATGAGGGAGGTAGCCCAAGGGTAGAGCGTGCAGCTTCTTTTGAGAGAGCAAGGGGTTTGATTATCGCTCTGACTGCTTCTTTTTTTTTTTTTTTTTGTACTGGTTGAGTCAATGTCAGTATACCTCTCCTAGATTCCATTTTGTTTGTTTGTTACAGAAACTAGAACTTTAAACTAGGAGAGAGATTCTCTTATCAAAGAATACTTTTCTTTACGAATCAATGCATTCTTAAGACTAAGGCCCTAATGTGAGTGCATGTACCCCAACAATTGAACATTTTAATGTTCGATAATAGCGAACTTAAGACCCACAGTTCAATCTAAAGAGAAAAAAAAAAAAACCCACAACAACTCAGATTTATATAATCTATGAACATAAAATTAACCCCATATTACTATTCTTTGATGACTGATCATTGGTTTGCGGACTCCAAGGCACATTTTCTTCTCTTACCGTAAGAACCTGCACCATCTAAGAACCCACTTTCTAGTCTTCTGAGGGGCGGGTTCTTAGGCGGAGACCACTGTGCTGTAGAAATTTAAATATTGAAAAACTATCTTGAATATATCCCTTTCAGTTATGTAAAGGGTTATTGACCTGCTAATTTTCACATTTTTCATGTAAAAAATGACAAAAATATGAGCAAATCTGTGCGCACTTTGATGAGGGTTATCCTGACATTATATTCTTATTATAATTAGATGACTTATTAAGAATGAAAAAAAAACCTAGAATGCAATGAATCCTAAAGAATTACCTTCAAGGCTATTTTTTGTCAACATTCAGATAAAAAAAAAGAAAATGAGAAAATGGGACAAATTTGTCAATGCGTTATATAACATGTCATAATATTATGTGGTCATTTTGTAAATAGACAAATTTAATCAAAATAAAAACATGAAAACCATGATAAACTTTAGAGCTTTTATGTAAAATATGGCAAAAATAGGAACAAATTAATGCATAGCATGCCAATAAAATATGACTCAATATTGTGTTATTTTTCAGGCGTGAATGAAAAGAACCCAAGAGGATAATTGCTTCTTTAATTCGACATCCCTAAATGAAGGAAATTGTTAAATTTTGTATCATTACCTGGAGTTTGGCTGCATTTTATCCTCTTTAATCCTTTTTATTTTTGGTATGTCCAAACAAATTGACCCCCCTTTGAGGTATCTTTGTCTCATAGGAGCCTGGGTTCAGCATAGAGCGCGCCTCCTCTTTTTAGAGAGAAGCTGGTTTGATCCCCGCTCTAAACGCTGCAGTTTTTTTTTCCTCACTCATTGCGTCACTGTCAGTACACATGTGACAGGTCATTAGCTCCCTCTTGAGAATCTAGAAACAGTATTTTAGGAGAGATTCGCTTTCTGTGATCAAAGATTACCTCTTTTTACAAATCAATGCACTCTGTGGACTGATGTGAGTGTATTTAGCTCAATCTTTTTATGCTGAAATAGTGAACTGAAGATCAGCAGTAAAAATGTAAATAAAAAATATCAATAAACCAACAAAAAACAATCAAGTGAAGCTCGGAATTTATCACAGATTACATGTACCATTCGTTTGAGTTTAAACCCTCTTAGCCCAAAGATAAAGTTTGTCGAATATAATATCAATGTAGTCTAGATTTATACAAGTAGCCCTTTGCATAATTTCATCAACAGAGAGGGCAGAGTACTTTGAATTAAGCAAATATTTTATTGTGCCAAAGCCGAGAGTTAAAAATAGGGCCATCCTGAAAACATTACCATGGTTTACTAAATCATCTGTAACTCATTTATTGTCGAAATAAAACACCTGAACCTATAACTTCTATTTGCTTAGTATGATAGGGTTTCAAGAAATGTCATAAAAGATATTGAGACCTGGTTAAAAGTAAACTTCTTTTTTTTTTTGGATTTATATTCATGGTTCTTTGGTTTTAGCCAGAAGTATTGATCTGTACATTTTCTTTTATTTAGTGCATGGTTTTGAAATGTTTTATGACTCTCTTGCAGTATATTTCTTGATTTCTTATCTTTATCTGGCAAATACCTACTCTATGATAAATATAGGGTCTTCTATGGCCAATTGTTTTACTAGCTAGACAGTAAATCAGACATCTTTGCTGTGTGGCTTTGATCAACAACATTTACACACCAAACTGGAAGACAAGGCGATAGGCTCTCTGTGTCATAAATTTTCAATTTAAATATATTATAAGAAACTTACATATTGTTTTTTTTCTTTTTTTTCCAGCCTTCAAAAGGGAAACTGAATATAATGGAAAACTACATGAAGATTTTGGCTACCTTTATAATTGCAATTACATGTACTGTTGTCTGTGGGAAGGAATGTACAGATATAAACTATTGCGTGGAAGGACAAAAATGTGATGGGGATACTTGCGTTCCTTGTGAAAAAGGGTGAGACTATGTCTTTGTTATCCAAGAGAATTTAGCTGCACTTGTGCTACAAAGATTTTTAACCCTAAATCACGATTATACTATTAAGTGTTAGTCATATTTTTCCCCCCATTACAAAATTGATTGTCAATCTGCAAAAAAATATTCAGTAGAGGTTATCATCTACATTTTATATTACAACAATAATTTTGCTTTAAGGTAATGCCGGGCAACTTCGCCAGGAGGGTAATTTCGCCACCCTTCCCATCCCCGATACTCTTCATATGGAATAATCCGCCACCCCTTTTGGAAGGGTCCAAGTGTCAGTCTTAAATCCTTCAGGCCCACGAGCTCGTGACAAGTTGAGCCATGGAGAGGCCAATTACTCTGATGTACCTGATTCCTTGCCAAAGGTTCTGCTCATCATACTGGCATGGCTAGGCAGAGAAGAAATCAAAGAGAAGGTAAAAATGTTTATACTTTGCTAGTTAAAGCTAAGTTTTCAACTGAAGAGTAAAAGAATAAATGGCCTTATGGTGATAAAATTAATGTTTTTTCCTCACAATTTAACATAAACACTCAATTTTCTCCGCTAAAACAAAACAAAACTCATATACATTTAAAGAAGTGAAAAGGTCTAAGGTAATGTCGGGCAACTTCGCCAGGAGGGTAATTTCGCCACCCTTCCCACCCCCGATATTTTTCATATGGAATTATCCGCCATCCCTTTTGGAAGGGTCCAAGTGTCAGTCTCAAAATAGCCTTGAATAGCGTCTCATCTGATTAGGCCACCAATAAGGAGTCTTCAAAAGTTTCTACGGCGCGAAATTATGCCATAAAAACCAGCTGTTCAGCTGGCATCTCTCTTTTCTCTCTTACTGCCTCTTCTCAATCACGACTTCCGATTTTGTCTCATTACTAAATTGCTTTTTGCCATTGTAAATTTGATATATATTACGTTGCGTGTGTGTTAATGCATGTTAATGATTTCTAATTGCTAATTTGTATTGCTGTTTTTTAAATGTGAGAATTATTTCTGATTGAAATTTTAAAAGTTGTTTATACATCCTCTGTCGTATAATTTCGCCACGCCAGTCGGCAAATTTCGCCACATTTTGTAAAGTCGGCTGATACTTTATTATTTTGTAAAAAACAGGGACAAACAGGGATGGTTTAAAGAAGGCCATCAAAGCTGTAGAGGAAGGAAGGACATGTTCTGGTGCTGCTTAGGACTTTGGGGTTCCAAGAAAAACTTTAGTTGATCATGTTTCGGGAAAATGTAGACTTGATAGGAGGGCGGGAAGGGAGTGCAACATTCCAACTGATATTGAAAATGCCATTGTGGATAAAGTAATCAGGGCAGGGAAGTCGGTGTCCTATAACAAAGGCACAATTTTTACTTAAAGTGGGCACTGTTGTCAAGAGATTGGGGCTCAAAACACAATTTAAAGATGGGTTACCAGGGAAGGATTACTGGTATGGATTGAAGAAAAGGAGACCCGATATCTCAATCAGAGTTACACAAAACTGTCCGAGTAACCGATTAATGATGATGACACGACCTGTTATTGATTGCTATTTTAATGATCTTGAAAAGCTGGTGGCCGAACTGAAGTTGAAGGACAAGCCAGAATCAATATGGAACTGCGACGAGACAGGGTTGCAGTTCTCCCCGGACTCTTCAAGGGTTGTGGCCGAGAAAGGTGAGAGGAGTGTAAACAGCAGGTGCAGCCCCTCGAAAGAAAGTGTGACAACTCTTGTCACAATTAATGTTGCAAGTCAAGCCATGCCACCGCTTTGCGTCATGAAGGGGAGAACCTCAGAGCTCTGCAGAACTTTGCAACCCAGGATGGACCAGAAGGAACGATCTGGTCATTTCAAGCCAATGCCTGGATGGATGACGATATAGGCCAGCAGTGGTTTAGGAATGTTTTCCTAAAACATTGTGGACTCGCCAGGCCACAACTTTTGGTCCTAGATTCCCACCACAGCCACGAGGTGTTGGACATGCTGGAGTTGGCCCAACAAGAGGACATACACATCATGGCACTCCCACCACATGCTCTACAGCCCTTGGATAAGGTTGTCTTCAAACCTTTTAAGACAGCCTATAAAAGGGTATGTACAGAGTTCCTGGCAAGTCACCCAAGTTTGACCATCAACAAAACTACATGGCTAAGACTCTTGAAACAAACTTGGGACTCGACGATGAGAGAGGGCCTTCTGAAGAAAGCATTTGAGGCTACAGGGATATATCCTGTTGACAGATCCTGTATCCCTGACAGTGTATTCTCTGCTTCAGATGCTATCAGGAGCATGGTACCTGTTGCTGATGCTGAGGAGGGAGACAACCCTGAAGATGGTGCCGAAGGAGAAACCACTGCAGCAACTGCTGAAGCTGGCACCGGGGCAGAACACGACGAGGACATCACCCAAGAGGACATTGCTGGTGAAACTGAAGACACCAACCCAGTTGTCTCGTTGCCTCTAATTTAGGTCAGCTCGTTGATGCCCTGCCCTCACCCAGTGCTACATCAACAGATACTACACCATCTCTGGATGCATCAGGTACATCATTTTCCAGTGCAGCAGGAGCCTGGAATGCTGAAATTGATGCCATTTTTGACTTGAGACCTGCACCAAGCAAAGCAATAACGCCAAAGAGGTCCCGTGCGATAACCACACACAGGCTTTTAACAAGTCAGGAATTGATCAATGAAAAGAAGGCAAGATTGGAAAAGAAAGAAAAAGAGGACGCGGCAAAAAGAGAAAGAAAGGAGAAGGCGCTCCAGAAGAAGTTGTCAAAGAGCCAGGCGCTCCAGAACAAGTTGGAAAAGACCCAGTCGCAGACAAAACATTCTGATACTTTATAATAAATTTTTAAGCACTTGTAATTTAACTTGAGTTTAGTGCCCTTTTAAAGTAATTTAAAATATTTTAAGCTTACTTTTATTTTAGCTTAATGTGAGAGTGAATGCGAGTGAGGTTGCATGTGTGACTTAGTTTATAAAAATTCAAGGTATTGCTTTTGTTCAAGTAAAATTCAAATAAATAATTGAACATGTACTTATTTCTTATTTGGAAAAAAAAAAAAAAAAAAAAAAAAACAACAACAACAAAAAAATTGAAAAAGAAAAAGAAAAAAAGACTATGAATGTGTGGTGGCGAAATTACCCGATTGTCGTGGCGAAATTATCCTCAAGGTGGCGAATTTCCCCGACTGTTGGTGGTTGTAAAACTTGACTAAAAATACACACGAAACGATGTACAAACTAACCAATCATGTGTTTTTCTTTGAATAGACTGATAAATTGAGGTCATAGTCCGTTTCCTCCAATAATACAGCACATGAACATTGTATGAAGCAGGCAACTATCCATAGGGTATCTAATGTGGCGAAATAACCCGACGTTACCTTAATTTTAAAATATGATGAAGTTCGCGTAACATAAAACAAGATAGGCCTAGATTTTTATTTTAAATTTCATATAGGAATGAATTAACTTCCTCTTTTTTAAGCTCCTTAACTATTTTATTACTTCAAAGTAAAATAATTTTTACTTTGAGAACTCCAAAGCTATGACTATTAGTATTACTTCATTACTAACAGGAATTTCTTTTTTTTAATAGTGATTAAAAATCAAATTTTTCATTTAAATTAAATGAATTGCTCTTTATCAGAAATAAGGCCTTCAATGAAGAGATAATACTAGGAGTAGGAATGGATGTACGGGTGTATTATTTGCAGGCTCATGGACTTTGGAGAAATTTATATAAAATAAAAAAAACGGGAAGGGGGATGATAAATTTAGCTGTGTGCAAACAATAACTATAATCATAGTATATAAATCTGTTGAAGCTAAAAATCAACCTTCAATTAGCTAGTAAATTGGGAGCTATTAGAGAGATGAAGTATTTTTCCACACCAAGAATGTTACCATCAGCTTCCAACTTGTACATAATTTATAATGATTAATCCTGAATCCTTCTGAATATTCCTGCACCTTTTCAATTATTAGTTTATATGATATTATAGAAGTGCAAACAAATTTGCATGGAAAAAGAAGAAAAAAAGAAGAAATGAGTTTGGGTGGAAAGACATTATTTCTTATGCATTTACTCACTTCTAAATGACTTATTGTACGAGGAAACCACTTTTTTAGAGTAACAGTTTTACAAGATCAACCAATGCATTGGAAATGCTCCATTTTTTTTGTAAACCAACTGCCACTTGTAAACAACAGTTCATTTTTTTCGAGTCTGGTAAAACCCTTCTACTTCTAGATTTGTTCTTGATATAGATTTGATTATTATTGTTTTGTTGTTGTTAACTAATGTTAGTGCTTTTAAAAAGGTATTGGACAATTTCATTAAATAGTGAAAGAGTTGATAACTAATTTAGAGCATGCAAGACAATTATTTGTTACATAGGCATGAGTATATTTGACCCTTTCCTGATTGCTAGATCGAAAGAAAACAAACTCTTGACAGCATTAAGGATGCATTTAACGAGTGGTAGCAAAGTTTACTTAAATCGTTGTTTAAATATTTGAACTATTGATTCACCTCCACAGGACTTTTCAAATTGAAAAAAGTCACCAGAGAGAAGAGTGTACACCATGGGCAAAAAAACCGTCAAGTTCTCACTGGGTGATCAAGATTCAAGGCACAGCTGAAAGGGATCAGGTATGGGGATGTGCCGATGGTTATAAGGTATTCCAGTTGACACCTCAAGAACAAAGATGTAGAGAAATACCCACTTCAAGTTCATCTACTACAGCAAGTACTGTTCCAGCTAAGTTAAATACTTCCACACCAACCCCCACTTCAACAAATACAAAGAAATCTAGCAGTGGATTAAGCACAAGAACAATACTATTATTAGTATTATTAATAGTTTTAATAGTATTTGTGGCTATAGGGATTCCTGTGATAGCAATAATTGTTATTTGTAAACGTCGTAAAAAGAAAGGAACAAAAAATCGAGAAAAAATTGATGAGGAGAGCCACCCCCTTAAAAATTCCTCATGTAAACAGGCTTTAGACCTGTTGGCAGATTATCTGACTGAAAACTTGACTCAGGAGAGTATGGACAAACTGTTCATGAGACTACCATCACGTAATTTTTATCCTAATAATAGTATTACATATAAACCAGACCGCTCATTACGATCATATAGAGAAATATTCATTGAATGGCGTGAGAAAAATCCTGATGTGGGATTGGAAAAAATAACTGACATTCTGATCGATATTGGTCAGACGGAAATAACTGAAAAGGAAGATTATAAAAACAGAATTGCAAATCTGTTAAAGGAAGAAAGGGCAGCCGCAAGCCAGGAAAATGGTACGATGGAAACCTCATAATTCGAATTGTTTGAGTATGGATTCAAACGTAGCATCACTCCAGAGTAGGACAGATCTGAATCACCACAGTGACTACTGGCCCTAATTGCTCTCAGTATCGGTATTACTGATGGCACTCCCCATATAAGTGCATTGGCTCCCACCTCGTCTTGCTAGAGCACCTGAGTATAAGCCTTTCTTAAGTAGTCACCAGCATTGCGGGCTGCTTGAGAGATATTATTGGGGAGACCAGATCAGGATAAAAACCTCCTATGGAGTTTGAATAAAGAGAATCAAACTGGGAAAACTTTAAAATAATTTTAAGTCTAATTCTAATGAAACGAAATAGGAAGCAAAATCAACCTAAGCTCTTGCCAAATTTAATCTGTAAGAAATTTCAATAAACAGACTTCAGTTGATGTCATTACTGTATATCTATCTACCTACCTACCTACCTACCTATCTATTTATCTAATGGTTATTTGTTTGATAAACAATTCAGATGTATGTCACTGTTTTTTGAAAGCAATTTTCATAACTTTTTTTAATATAGAAAATGAAAAAAACAAAAGCAGGAGCCCCATCATCATTAAGAGAAGTGTGGGTTCTATCCTTTAGCCCATGCAGAACATTTGAATGCCGTCCGATGACCAGTCTGGGCCCAGCACGGGTGACTGGGTGTGAAAAAATGGGGTGTGGTAGTACTGTTCACCTGGTTAACTGATGCTCTGAGTGTTGCCCTGTTATCATTGATATGTTTTTCATTATTTCTAGTTATAAGTTCATGACAAACTATGTATTTCTATTGTGCTGGGAAGTTGGTTCGTTTCACTCTCTTGTTTGTGTCTGCTTAGAACTGTTGTAGCAGGTATCACCATTTCAAGGATTACCACGAACTCTAAACAAACCCATAACACCTGATGAAGTAAGGAAAAGCATCAATACCTTAAAAAAAACATCTGGGGAAGATGGAATAAGTGCCGAACTTTTCAAATATGGCACGGATAAGCTAGACGAACATATAACTAATCTACTTAATGCCATCTTTGAAAAACATGAAGATCCAAACATACATTCCGGAGAACTAATAGCAATTAAGAAACCGGAAAAACCCAAAGGCCCGCCAAAGAATTTGAGGCCTATAACTTTTTGAACACTATCAGAAAAATACTGTCTCTCATTACTCTGCAACGAATAAGGCCACACGTTGAAAAGTAGGCCTACCTCTCGCATAACCAAAGTGGCTTTAGGCAGCACCGAAGCACATCTGATGTGGTGTGGCCACATAAGCGGCTTGCGTCAAAAACAATCGCCGAAAATGTTGAAATAAAAATTACAGGTATAGATATGACAGTGGCATTTGACACCATAGACAGACACGCTCTAATAGAGATACTCAACACAATTGTCGATGAGGACCAACTCAGAATAATCCTTTTCCTCCTTGGCAATACAGTAGTAAATATTAAAGTGAACGAAGCGACGGAACAAAAGCCATTTACAAGCAATATAGGAACATCCCCTCGAAAAATCGATACTAACAACTGCAGCACCTGGGCCCTTACTAGAGCAGAAGAGAAAAAAAACTTTATGCTTTTCATCGAAAACAACTGAGAAAAGTGCTGGGCATAAAATACCTAGTAAAAGTTACAAACCATACACTGTACAGTGTACAGAATAATTATGTGAAAGAAGCCCATATCTACCCAAGCTCTTGAAAGCAGATGGCGTCTATTCGAGCACATCCTTAGAAGAAGCAACGGAATTCCTGCAAACAAAGCTATGGATACATATTGCAAAAAAGAAGGCAAACGTTTTTGGGGCAGGCGCATCACAACAATGCCAATTGCACTGAACAAGAACTTATCTCGCCTGCAAACAGACACACTTCAACTTAAAAATAAGTTACATTTAGATGAATTTCGTTCAACAGCACAAAACAGACAAAAATGGAAATAACTTACAACTAAAATATAAGAAGCTGCCGAGGCGTCCCGGACGGAGAACCAGGATGCGAAAGGCGATTAATGAATGATGATGAAATTCAACTACAACACAGCTTTGGGGGAAAAAAGAACATCATGCTTATAACAATATGTTCATTGTAGAGGCAATCTAGTGAATGAATGATCAGTTGGATGTGGTGGCTCTGTTACTCTTAATAATAGAACCAAGAAAACTCCCAAGTCAGTGACAGAGTTAGATATTGAATTTGTCATTATCCACAGCAGGTGATGTTATCACAACCCATATTGCAAACATTAATAGTAACATGAAGCTCACAATTTATTATGACAAATTATATTGACATATATTGTACATGTATTCATGTATACAATTTTGCTCGACTTGGATTTCCTCCGAGGTATAATTGATAAAATAATGTAATACAATAATGTAATGATATTGATAATGTAGTACTAGTAAGATACCAGCAATCATGCCTTTAATAAAAGTAATATGTGTAGCTGACAGGAAAAGCAAAGAATTTCTTGTGGGATTTTTAAACTTGTAAAGCGAAATGAATTTGTGTTCTCAGTTCTTGAGTCCCAAACCAATCGGGTTGAGTTGAGTTGGTTGCTTACAACAACAGCACTATTATAGGCTACATTGAGGACAGGCCACAAGACTGATTAGCAACAATTTTGTTTGGTGCCACACGCAAGACAGAGTGAGTAGACCTGGACTTCTATTTCAGCTGGTCAAAATTACATGTACTGGCATTTACCCATTCAGTAGGGTCCAAAATTGGACAAATATATTTTTGACTGATACTAGTGGTTTTGAACCGCGGACTGCCCAGTTGGGAGACCCATCATAT
Source organism: Elysia chlorotica (assembly GCA_003991915.1). Lineage (NCBI taxonomy): Eukaryota > Metazoa > Mollusca > Gastropoda > Plakobranchidae > Elysia > Elysia chlorotica. The sequence goes on along the minus strand of RQTK01001057.1, from coordinate 149,585 downwards.
TCTACCTATTGAGCCAAGCACCCCCCCCCCCCCCCTCCCACCAATTTAAAACAACTGATAGGGATATTTTAAATAAAACAACGAAGACAAGTGTTAAACAATTCAAATAAGGGGAAGTAACATTTCCAACTTTTCCTAGACTTTGCACATAATATGTTTTGCCTACCAAGAGCTAGCAATTGATACCAAAAAATTGTATTGGGACAAAAAATCGCCAGACGTCAGTCTTGGGATCCGCCCACAGTATAGTCTAATGAGTGCTGACGCTGGGCGTTGGACCAACTCAGCTGAACGCCATACTTAGATACTTGTGTTTGTATGCAGTGGCATGTGTATTCTTGTATATGCGTGAAGAAGTATGTGTTTTTAAATAAGAATTATGTATGTTTGGCAGTGTATAATTTCAATAATTTTACATGTGGATGTAAAACGCCTATTTTAATTTGATTATCATTATTATTATTATTATTTTTTATCCCACACATGTACAACTGCTGTTGTGATATTGAATCAAATGTATTATTGTACGACCAAGAAAAATTTCCCTATGGGATAATAAAGGCTTATCTTATCTTATCTTTTTCAATATAATCTTAAATTCCTCAAGGATAAAAATCAATTTCATCATTCATTTTAATAGAAATTAACATTGCTTATTATGTAAACTTGTAGATTTAATGTTTTCCAACACAAATCACCATTACAATTACACTTACAGTTACGGCTAAATCTAATCACAAAAGCATGCTAGTTATTAATGTTAAAAATAAAGATGAAGAAGGAAAAATTACTACAGATACATGGAACAAGGTCTGACTTTCAAATCACAAAAGTATGCTTGTTAACAATAAAGATGAAGAAGGAGAAATTACTAGTATATATAATAATGTTTATGATTTGGATCTTCTGGGTCTAAAATATCATAATCACCAATTTCTATGTCTATGATACACGTGTCATTGCTGCAAGTTTTGCAAGCGCTCTCAAAAGAACAAATTGCAACAAATCCCAGTAGCTATGAACATCATTTCCATAAATAAAAAGCAACTATTTTTGTTCGAAAAGGTGTAAGTTACTGTGACCCACCACAAAGTTTTCCCCTGCTAACTAATATATGTACAATACACTTTTCTAATCGTAATAAACAGAAAAGAAAAGACTGATATATAGTTTTAGTCCTGCACTGAGCTTCGGTCTGATGAAACAAAGCACGTGTAATACTGAACCAAAGTAAGTCGTGTAAAATACATGTGTTACTAATAGTAATACTACCTTTACACTGAGGAGTTATGCCAAGAATAATCAGTATAACTTTTTTTTAGATGGAAAAAGAGGGGGGGGGGGGGGGAGGGCGGGGGGAGTCTTGGACATTGGATAAACTATACTGTATCTGCAGTGGCATAAAGATACATGTATTGATCTCACATTTTAATTTTTTTTTTTTTAATCGGGGACCAGGAAAATGAGTTGACCTTAAATTAAACAAACATGAGGAAAACCAACAAAAGTGACTCTCAAAGATGAGGCTGATACTTGTCCCCGCAGTTTTAATTGCCATTTGAATTTCGAAAATTTGCAAAAAGGTTACACAAAAACTTGAAATTTTCCAGAAAATTTGCCAAACAGTGTGACACCATAAATAATTAATATGAGCCTACTAATCAAAGGAATTTCAGGTGAACATCAAATACCAGCTCCTCAGGAAACAAACTGCTGCATGTACTGCTCTTGATCGAAATTTTAAGACACTCAATTGAATTGTTGGAACCCCGAGAGGAAAAATGTTCAAAGAAAATACTATGTTGTAACTCACAGTGACTGATACAAAGTGCAGTAAGAGTTTTGAATCTTTTTGTTTATAAATACATTTTTATTTTAACTCTGGTTTCTACAAGGACGCTTTAAAGAGGAAGTCTTTGTGTAGGTATTATGTCAGGAGGTATACACAATACACCACAAAATGAAGAAGGGCTTTGACTTTACAACAAAAATTGAAATAAAACATACATGTATATTACCCGTAAATATTTCAACAGCCGTTTTGCACATTCTAAATTTTTTTATTCAGAATCTGATTAGCATGTGCTTGACAATAGAAAGTTAAGATAGAATTAACTGTTTTCCTATTAAAATTGAAATTAGCTGTTTCACAAATCTGGCAACATATTTGAGAAATTATAATTCTTGAATGTTAACTGATACAAAATTACATGTATGTATTACAGCTGAAAGTGGAAGATCTTTCATTCTTTGGCAATAGGAGTTACCTATAACACTCAAGCACAGAAATCTCATTGTACTCTCTTATGTCGGCTTAATTTAACTTTAAGACATCAAATGGCTGCACTTAATCTTTTGACCTGTGGCAAAACAGAACAGAATAAAGTTATCAGATTGAGAAATTAAAAGGAGCATAAAAGTTTGTGGTATGAAATGAATAAAAAATTAAGTGTCTGTCAACTGCAAGTTTCTAAAAAAAAAAAACAGGTCATCAAATTGAGAAATTCAGGAAAAGAGTATACAATTTACGATATGAATAAAAAGTTAGTATCTCTATTGACTGCACACTTTAAAAAAATAACTTCTTTCTTTCCATATATTAAATTTAAGAAAAACGATTCAAGAGACTAGGAAAACTATTCAAACTTTAAGAAAATCACTTGACTCTATACAATGTATACAGTTTACAAGTACATACTTTTGACATGTCTTAAGTTATTCATCTATAATCTAAACTGTTTATCATATAAAAATTGTATCAAGTTTAAGGTAAAGTATAATACAAAATAAAACTCAAATTGAAATCTTAATTTTTAGAAGGTACATTCTTAATTTTCTTATTTTGAATTGATGCATTTGTATTTTTTGATTTACAGAGATGCAAATTTATTTTTGATTACGATGATTTTGTTCCCTTAACAGTTTAAAATTTTACAATGGTCTTGCCTACCATGGCACTGGCTAGAATCACAATTTGCACATGTTCACACTGAACAAAAAAGAAATATTGTACAATAGTTTTCCCTTCTAACATAACGAGTTTACTGTTTAGAATAAAATTCACATAACATTCCCCCTTTTTTTGCAATTGATGAGAAGATTAAGCTCTATGATTAAATCACCAGAATCTAAAAAATAATGTTAACAGATAAATCTTAATTGAGGTAAAGACAATTGCAGCCTTCCTCAGTGATATAAAGAGGATTTGGAAAGGTTGATTGCTGGGTTTTCATCTAATAAATGTTTTATCTTAGTCATCTAGTTATGTACCAGGTAGACAGAGGCTAAACAACTGGATTTCCCTCTCCACAGCTGTGGTCAGAGCCAGCTTGTGCTCAATTTGCCCCTCCTTTATTTGTTTCACCCCCCTGCCCTAGGATTGAAATTTATTATGCATAGTTATTACATACTCTAACTAGCACCACAAGGACAGTAGAGAGCCTTTCTAGGTTGGGACTGGAAGATTGTTTATACCGGTACTCTAAGTCTTATACACGTTTGTCAATAAATCAACTCTGTGACTAGTCATAATTTACTTCTGAGACCTATGTGAAGGAGAAATCAATATCATATATAACAAGTATTGGATCAACACCACCTCCCTTTGCCTTTAAATGCACAGCGGCTATGACTCTATCTAACACATTTATCACCAACTCCCTAGCAGAGTAATCTTATGCTGACACAACCGTATCAATGAGATAAGTGTCGACTTTTGACTAAGTTGAGAAATGTTCACTCACCTGTCCCTAAAAAATCAACCTTGTCTATGTTTGAAACCAACCAGTCACAGGATTCTGGGTTGCTTAATCTGTATTTAATTTAAAGGTATAAAGGGAAAGTAAAAATATGTGAAATGAGAATGGATTGCAGGAACCATGTAGGAATTGATTGAAAACTGAACATAAATATTTATAAATTTAAGAATAGTATTTCATACCAGTAACACAATACTTTGCACAATTCAGTGAAGAAAACATGAACCTCCTGATTACAAAAAGCTAGAAAAGAAAAAAATTGTTTGATTGTTTGTTATTGAATGTTATGCTTGATCAAAATTTCACACCTTTCTATACTTTTTACCACAATGAGCAAGTCATTTACCAATGATTTCAGTTTTGGTCTCATTCAATAAAATGGAAAAAATTTGTAGGCAATAAAGATACCGGTATTTTGACAAAAAAGATAACACACATATATTAATTTAATATAGCGTATGAGTGATTAGAAATAGTACCTGTTGCATCTCAAGCACAGAGAGGGGATTAACTGGAACTAACAAGACTAATTCAACAATTGAGAGAAATTTTACAAGATTTCACTATTTTAGACATCCTTGAAAATGAAGAAGCTTGTAGGGTACCAAGTGAGCAAGACTGGTTAGAGTCACTCACAGAAATATCTCATAAATAAGTTGCCACTAAAACAATTTTTGGAGAGGCAGCAATGTTCTTTCAATGCTGCATTCAAACTTACATGCCATTCATTTCACCCTATTCTTGGATATTGATGGTTTCCACACACATACATAAATCTTCCAAAGACTGAGACTGAAATTATGATGAAGGTTTGTGTTCTTTTTATTGCAAAGCTGCCCGCATTTCCCTCACATTTGCACAACAGAAATTACCCTACTTTAAAATAAAAATTAATGACTTCAGTTCATTAAAATTTAAGGCTAATCTAAGTTTCTGATTAAACTTACTTGAATCTTAAAAACGTCTCTCTGTTGGTTTTTTGCACCTCTGACTTTAAAATGGTCCCATGGGAAGCCACAACATCTCGCCATAGTTCAATATCACAGTCTGTGGGTAGACCTCCCAACTGAACTACATCTGGAGGAAGCACTGACCATTTCAGTAGAGGACAAGCTTCATCGCTCAGAGGTGCCTTCTTTGAAGTGTCATTACTGTCCTTTACACACACAAAAAGTTTGCAACATATTAACGGATAATAAAAAACCTAAAACAAAGCAACAAAAATTTATTTACAAATATTCTCTGAATGGGAAAATTAAGAAATTAGTTATAGTATTCACTTTCATTGCCCCTACATTGTACAAACTGATTCTTATTGGATTCTGATATTAGAAAGTAATCTACATATTAATATTGTTCTTTTGCAGGGCAAATCTATCAACATGCTGATCTTATTCTAATGATGAAAATGCCATGAGAAGTACGCTGTCTGCAAAGACCTGTATTAAGGTATCAATGTAATCTATCCAGATGTGCAACTAGGTCAAAGAGTAAAAAAAGAGCAACAGGCTTACAGTTACAGAAAGGGCAGACGGCAAGAGTTAAGAGTCAGAATGAAGGGCATTCTACAGCCATTGAGTATCAGAGAGACAGGGGCTGAGTGACTAAGAAGCTAGGACTAGATAGGCTAAGTAAAGAGTGAGATCAATTGTGCCATTGTTTCCAAAGAACTGAACACAGTAAGCAGGAGGAGGATCTTACAAGTTGTTAAAAAACTTGGAGTGATCCAAAACAAAACGTGTACTGGAAAACTGACGTCATAGTCGAGCGTGACGTCATGACATGAATCGATGGTGTTATTTTGAAATTGTACTTTTTATTTTTTTAAATAGTGTATTTTAATAACAAATATACTTAATAGTTCTAGAAGACGCGGCGAAATTAAACAAAACCAACTTCCATGAAAAGGAACGAAGAACCACATTTTTATGAACCATTTTCAAAACCTATATTTTTTTTAGGCATCACACACGACTTACACACTTTGTTGTCCAAATATTTAGACCTAATTACATAGTACTAGCTGTGACTTTGTGCTCAATTACCACCCCACCTTCAACAGATTCGTGGCCATTAACCTTTTTTCCACCCGTAGTCCTTTAAAATAAAAAATAAAAGTAGATTTAGCATGTATGCTCTACAATCACATTTTCACATTGGAAAATTGTAGGCCCCACCAACTTTATACAGCAATTGCATCTTTTTGAATAAAAAATTTCATTCAAATTACTTATACTATCTCTCAAACTATTACTTAATAGGAAAAACACATCATGATACGATTATTTACGACAAGAAGACATTTATTCTACAAACAAACAGGGTACCACATTAGAGACCACGTTCTGTCAATGGCTCAGAATCAGATATCAATGCATGATGCCTAGGGTGAGGGTGCGAGACTGGCAGAAACTATAAGTATGCATAGGGCAATGGCTTCAAATTAAATTAAGCAGTTGCAAGTGTACGTAAAAGTTTAGTGGTTTGATGAAGAGAAAAAAACCAAAGCAACAAAAAAATGTCCTGTCCGACTTGCATCTTTTGCTAATTCCATGCCTAAAGTTAAAAGTAAGTTTATAAAAACAAGGGGGGTAACACATGTAATGGTATATGTATAATACAGTGGAAACCTTACAAAACGAAGTCTGATAATTCGAATTTCTCCTAAACCATGTTTTGCAAGAGAACAGGTTATTTTTTCTCAGACTCAGAATTTTCTAGTGTGATTCTCGTTATTCACAGCTCACACCACCAATAGGCATTACTACCTATCAATCAGAATTCAATGATAATTGCTTCCCAAGACATGCCTACAGAAAGAAAACAATAGGAAACTAATATAAACACACTTTTTTCAAAAAAGATAAGTAATGTCTACTTATACTAATTTTAACACTTGAAAGGTTCAGGCCCCCTTCTGTAATTCGAATTCTCTTAATTCTAAGTTTAGATCAATTCCCAAGCAATATGAATTATGAGGTTTCCACTGTAATGTACTAGGATGGCACATATAAACACTCGGTTCCATTGAACCTTGTATACAACAATCTCTTGAAAATAGAGCTAGATCATATGTTTGATGTGTGTCCTGTAGAATGAATGAAGTGCTCTCTCTCTCTCTCTCTAAATTTAACGTCTCTTATGTTCCCTTGGGTGGCGCTATGGGATGACAGATTGGAGCTAGATCATATGTTTTATGTGTGTCCTGTAGAATGAATGAAGTGCTCTCTCTCTCTCTAAATTTAACGTAGACCTCTTATGTTCCCTTGGGTGGTGCTATGGGATGACAGATGGGAGCTGTGTCTAGACTGTACTTGTACATCACTTGTGCAAAAAAATTCCTTGGATAACTTGACAACCATAGAAATGTTTGAATAGTATACATATATATAAACACAGTTGCACAAAACCAAGATATATACATACTACCAGCAAATATTAAACACCTTACAATTATATAATAAAACTATCTTATTTTAATTTTTTAAGTATTTCAAAATAATCTGATTTATCACACATTATGGTTACATAAAAAAAGTCAGTTTTAGTGCATGATGTAAATCCACTTAGAATTATTTTTTTTCCTCTAAAAGACTTACTTGATGCTCTTGGTCTGTAAAACATTTTGGAATTCGCGGGAGCTGTATGTTGCACTTTTGTAAATTATGGCCATAACAAGAGGGTGAGACATATTGTCGTAAATCCCACAAACATTGCCCATTGTTGGAATCTTGTGAAAAATCTTGTCCTGCCAAATGTTCATCCAATTCATCCATTTGTCTTTTGCTTATTGATCTATTCGACTTCATACTTACACTGTCACAGTGTCTTTCTTTGGTACCCTACTGTAACTTTTATTGATCCAGGTTTGTCTGTAAAAAAGAAAGGAAATTGATAAGAATGAAAAAAAAGTAGACCCAGACTTTATCTACAAGTGTCAAAGACTTATTTCCAAAATTACTTTTTAAGATTCATGGGGCGAAAATAGACTTTTCATTTGAGCGGATAATTTGTAAATTATATCAATAACAAAACTTGAAGTGAGTGGTTTGAAATGCTTTATATCATTGTTTTTTTGTGTTTTTTTTTTAATTTTTCATATAATTATATTCTTCAGACCTGAAAGTGCACCAGGACAAAATTGTCTGAAATTTTCTACCACTTCCATTGATGTAACAGTTTGGCGCAAGTATTTCTCAGGGGATCAGGTGCATGCTCCCCTGGAAAATTTTGTAAAAACTGAGTCCAAAACAAGCCCTCTGATGAATATTTTGAGTTATAAATGCCAGACCTCTCATAAGATCTCATATAACGATTTATAATGTAACTGTTAACGAGTCTCTTTGTCCAAATTTTGATGTTATAGTGTTTCTGTCTAAATAATGGGCATAAACGCTGTGTATCACGAATATTTTACTTTTAAAAATATAACATAAAAGGAAAAAAAGTAGGAGCTTCTAAAGAACTAGATCTAGATCTAGGTTTACTCGACGGTCAGATAAAGAACTTGATTTGAACAAAAACAAGGCCTAAATAAAGTGCCTAAATGACAACATTCGGCCAAAAGACTAGAGTATATATATGCATGTAGTAATAATAGCAAAAAATAATTGTATGTAGGCGTTATACGACAAAGAAGCAGAAACACTAGACTCTACAGAATCTAGGTCTAGCTGACACAGTAGACGTGCTATTTAGAGAAGGGCGGTATTGTTTGAGTGTAGCCTTACCCTGGAGAAAGTAAAGATAGATTTTAAATCTAGAAAAGCAGTATGACAACAATTGACATGATCAATTCAAAATATATGCAGTGTACATCAAATAAATCATGGGGGCCGCCATGTTGAAGTTACGAAGGGAACCCTTAAAGGTTTTAACCTGTTGTGTAAAAAAAAACAACAACCCAAAAACAAAACAACAAACAAACACCCAGAGGCAGATAGTTAAAAAAAAAAAGGAAAAGAAAAGAAAGAAAACCAGGAAGTGATTTGAATTGAACTATCTCTAGGTTTCTGTCTCAACGTTGCTTTACTTAACCCAATATGGTCAATGTTTGGTCCAAATTTTCTTCTATTGGTTTAATATTACTTAGTGTTCAAAGCAAGGTATGTGGCCAGTCTATCAAAGAAAGATACGTTTGGATTGAGCGTTAAGTTACCCCTACAGATTTCTATTAATAGCTATTATTAGAAATCGATGCTTATCCCTCTGTGACACCGAACTTTTTAAAGCTGACACCGACACAAGCAGTTCGGGACGAAATCGAACAAAAAAAAATCTTTGACTGATCGTGGGTTTCGACTGCGAACCTTCTGGTTGGGGGGAACCATCGATCTACCACTTGCGCCAGTTCCTTCCGAGTTTTTTTTCTTCTACTGCTTGGGTTGATGGCAGTATAAGATATAAATGTCCAGGTACTGAACATCCCGTCCTGGGGACCCATCGCCATATATACATTTTCTTAACTGTCCATTGCTTTCATTCTCTCGGCCATCATGGAACCTTCAACAAGCTCTAACGATGGTAGTAAGTGCTCTCGAAGAGTTTTGTACAATAAGAAACAGATATATATTAGACCTATTACTTGGTGATTCAAGCGAAGATGAGGCTTTATATGAAGATTCAGGCAGTGACTATGAAGAGTCTAGAACAAGATCTAGATCTAGTTCTAACCACACCTCACATAGAGCGTTTGCTCCTTACAAATTTTCAAACTCAAACCACGCATCACTGCATAGACACATATCACCTACGTCACGAAGGGGTTAAAAATAATAAGATATAAATGTCCAGGTACTGAACATCCCGTCCTGGGGACCCATCGCCATATATAAATTTTCTTAAGATCCAGGACACGTTAAACTTGGAGAGAGTTTCGTTCTTTCCAATTAAAAATTTGTTTCCAGGCAGATCAGATAAGCTAAAGAACAAGAAACGCATACAATTATTTCATATTTATGATCGTTCATGGCTTCCAGAAGAAAAAAAAAAGAGAAAGAAAATACAAAACCGCTAAGTTGCTAAATGTAGGCCTACTCCGTCCGCAGCTTTTCTCGAAAATTTAAAATGTAATTCAAGCTATTCTTACAGTTCATAGTCTTTGTGAATCCCATATTTTAAACTAAAGCCCGACCGTTCCTTCAGTTTAAATACTTAGTTAAAAGTAGATCAAAAGCTGATTTTTTGCATAGATGTCGTTACTCAAACAAATATCAAAATATAGTTTTATCATTATCAATGTATCTACCACGACTAACTTTTTGCTGGAAACTACGTTAACTAATAACTTTTTTACAACCTAACGAATTTCAATCCATCGCATTATATAAACAGAACAAACATAATACGAGTGTTGAAACTTGTATTGTATCCGTAACAATTAAAGACTAAAATATCAGTCCTGGTTGAATGTCCCATATCTTCCGAAAAAAAGACCCCCAACGGCGCGGAGAATAGACAGGTACATAAGTACAAAAGAACAGAGAGGGGTTAGAAAGAGAGAGAGAGAGAGGGAGAGAGAGAGAGAGAGAGAGAGAGGGAGGGAGAGAGAGAGAGAGAGAAAGAGAGAGAGAGAGAGAGAAAGAGAGAGAGAAGAAGAGAGAGAGAGAGAGAGAGAGAGAGAGAGAGAGAGAGAGAGAGAGAGAGAGAGAGAGAGAGATGGGGGAGGGGAGATTCATTCTATTATAAAGTAATAATCACAAAAACTGACACAGATTAATAGTGCCGAGAATAAAAACAAATACTGGTGTGCGCAAAGCTACACATTAGGCTGCACAACAGACACCCACGCACGTACTAACGCAGACACAAACACTTACTCGAACTAATCAGCTTTAGCAAAATTCTCACTGATTTTTCGCGAACCCATATTTTAAAGACTAAACATGTAATTGTTTGCGTGCATAATAATTCGCGACGAGAGTTGCATACGACCTTTGCGAAGGCTAATAATATATTGCCAATTTGTTCTAAAAGGTTCTTTCTTTTGATTTAATCGATCACAGCAGCTTAATGAAAGAGAACACAGTTTTACGATCATTGCTTGCTTTTTTGTGTTTGCGCACGCAACAAAATAAAAAAAAATAAAATACAATAAGAAGAGCAGGGACTGATTCAGCTTATAAACGCAGTTGTCTCTCTATAATTATGACTTTTGATTTTCCTAAAATTTGCACCAACTATGGTTGGTGAGAAAGGACCGGTGTCACTTTGCACCAACTATGGTTGGTGAGAAAGGACCGGTGTCACTTTGCACCAACTATGGTTGGTGAGAAAGGACCGGTGTCACTTTGCACCAACTGTGATTGGTGAGAAAGGACCGGTGTCACTTTGCACCAACTGTGGTTGGTGAGAAAGGATCGGTTTCACTTTGCACCAACTCCGTGGTTGCTTCGAAAACCGATGATGTTCTCCTTCACCCCCCCCCCCCCCATATCTTGTTTATCGCCTGTTACTGTGTAAGTGTTATGCTAGTACAATGTATGATTTTTGTTGCGTATTAGCGTATACTGTATTATGTTCATCATAATATTCTGAGTATAGGCCTAACTTAGGTATATTAATCTGCAAATGAATGCCTATGCGCGATAGTTATGAGTACAATTTTGGTGGCAAGTTTTTGAATATTTAACTAAGGATATTGAGTTCTTGTCCCATCATAACTTCAATCACCATCGCAATATTCAAGTAAAATATAAATTTGCAAGAAGGATGGTGTTGGCCGATAGCTTTAATGTGGTTGACTGGCCATACAACACGGGGTCGTTTGCTTACAAATGCGCTGGGCACTGTGCCAAGTCTACCTCTCTCTTCCCTCTACCTTGTTTATTATTTTTGCTTTAGAGCCTGTACTGTATGATAAGAGATACTGTAAAACTATGAAAATGTGATTTTATATTCATTCAAGCAAGGGCAGATGTAGTACTAGTAGTAGTAATGGCAAAGGTTATGTAGAAGGATGTAGATGCGAGTCTTTATTTGTATCGTTTTTGAAGTAATGAACTAAATATCTCTTGTTGTTCTCTGTTCAAAATCATTTCTCATTCGCCAATAATAGTATTGTTCCTACAATTTTTTTCCTCAATAACCATATATCCTTTAATTGTTCAATTTTGGTGGCAAGTTTTGATTTATACGTCTCGTAAAGGAACTGTACCTGAACTATGTTACTTAACTTAAGGATTTTGAGACCTTGTTCCATCTTAACTTCAATAACCATTGCAATATTCCCATTAATAATTAACATGTACTCAGCATAAGTAATCTGAACATAATTTCACAACATCTGTTTTGCTTTCAATTGAGTTTGACAAAGCTACCAAGTTCTCCCCAACTTGAATTCAATTGAGACTGTTCAACCACTAGGGAATTATTTTCCGCGTTGACTCGGGTTTCGCCTCCATGACAGCATTTGTAGTGGGCTCTGTAGATTTTAAACGTCTCTTCGCAATTTTCGGGAATTTTTCTCTTCAGCCTTTTATTTCTGGTGGCAATCGTTTCTGATCGACTAACAGAAAAAAATGGAAAAGGTTTCTTGCTGTATTTTCTGCAAGTGTTCTGTGAATGTTTTGTAGCTGTCAAATGTAATCCCTGCCTCCATTTTAAACGTATCAGGTAGACTGTAACGTAGTCCAGCCAGTTGCAAGACATTCTTTGGTCTAAACCTAGGCTAACGGAAGAGACCCTTTGTAGACTTAGGTCTCGACATAAGATAGACCATTATGACAGTGACCGAAAGTCAGGCTTAACGAGCCCTCTCTATCCCCCGAATCTAACACCACATCTTCAGATGAGGACATGACCTCAACCGTGGCATCTTCTTGCCCTGAACTGTATACCCTTCTCTCATTCCGAGGTATGTCCTTCACCTTTCACACCCTTATTGACAATTAGAGGTCTTGCGATTGTGGATCCATACGTACGGTAACGGAATCTGCACCGCAGTCCATTCTGTCGCAGTATATTAATTTTTAGGCCTCTGCCCCTCAGACAAGCCTAGAACTAGAATACGTTGAACTTAGAGCTCTATCCTAGACTTGCAGAGCCAATGAGACATCAGAAAACGCAATGCATAATTATAAAGAGGATGATTTTGCAAGCCGTTATTGTCATTGTGAACCGCAAAGCCTGGAATACGTTTACACACCAACTTGCAAGTCATCTGGGTTGGGTTCAGTAACGAGGACCTAGAGGCACGTATTGCGGGGCTGTGGGAGCCGCCGCAAGCCACCCGAGTCCACACAGCGAGACTGTGGATCTAGTCAGCGATTGTCTCCCGCGGCCACTCGGCTTGCTTCACTGATCTTAAAAATTTGCGCTCCATTTCGACCACATGATATTATTATTATTATTATTATTATTATTATTATTATTATTATTATTATTATTATTATTATTATTAT
>RQTK01001057.1:105154-121476 GCA_003991915.1 Elysia chlorotica | reverse complement strand
TTTTTGGGGGGGGGGGGGCGTGTAAAACTTTATTTACATGACGAGTTTTTAAAAAAATAAATTTTAAAATAAAATAAATTCTAGTTTAGCATAGTTCTACATAACCTTAGCAAAACAGGCCTTAGTTAAAATGTAGAGCTTTGATTCGACAGCCGACGGTTTACCCTTACAACTGGACATGTCTTTCTAGTGCCTGTAATTTTTTTACGTTCCTAGTCTAGGACTTCAAGCATAAGCATAATCATTGTATTTGCAGGATGCACAGAAAAAAGGACCTCCCAATTGTCTGACCAACGACTTAATAAAAACTTAAAACCATAAGTTGAGTATGTTTAACGTACAACGTCAGTACTATAAAGGCTATATTGTGGACGGACCCCAAGACTGACTTCTGACAATTTTATGTGTTGCCACACATGAGACAGGGGGGATACCATGAATCTTGTCTCAGCCAGTCACATGAAACTGACACCGACCCAACCAATAGGGGCGAAATCGCCAGGGCTCGAACCACGGACCTCCTGCGTTGGAAGCCAATATGCTGCTCCAGGGCTACCGTGTCCACTACTTTAAAACAAACCATTTTGTGATAGAGAAACTTTTAATTGTACCGTGCTAGTTGTGCGTTATCCACTATTTCTTTCTATGCAAATCAAGATTATTATACCTATATTTTATACCACATAACGCTTTTTTGAAAACATTGGCTAAATGACACCAAAATTAAGATATAATATGTCATGTTTCCTTCGCAGATTGGGCCAAGTGTATTTATAGAAAGCTTTTCTTTCACTAATAACGCATTTTATCATTGTTATCCTACCCTTCATTTGAATGGGACCCATTCGAACTTTAAAATAAATCACAGAATCCATAGTAAAAAATCAGAGACACACACAATCTCAATACGGTTAAGGTGTATCCTTTTCTGTTGTTTTTTTTTTTTAAGCCAGGAACTTTTAAACATTTTTACTGTAGATATGTAGATTCATTTTATCGCAACGCTTTTGAGTGAATAAATCACCACTTACATTTTGAATTACATGTATACCAAATATCTTATCATTGAATCGATTTATATGAATTTGAATCCTTTTCCACCTCAGCCTTGAACTTCAGATAGTCTTATGTGTGGATAGAGACTTTATTCGTCCAATTTCATACCATTCTGGTTGGGTCGGTGTCAGTATAATCTGATCCGTTGAGACATAAATCATAGTATTACCACACTGTATATTGTGTGAGTGGCTGGCAGCATACAGTCTAAATATTCAGACTTTAGTCTTGGGAGCCGCCCACAATATAGACTATATTGTATTGACGTTAACCCGCGGCTATGGAACAAACTCAAACTCGAACTCGAATGCAAACGTCTAAATACCTAGCACTCCTGTGTTTGTTTGCGAAGAACATATACCTGCAGTAGACGTATAATTATGCAGGGATCCAAAGTGCATGTTTCGCAAGAATTTCATGAAAGACCGCTAACATGCTGAGTCGGGGTCGAGGCTCATTTGAATTTGTAAAGGCTTGCTAGGACATTAATTGAAAAAAAAAAGAAACTATGGGTGATGTTTTTATAGGCCTCTAAGTAGTAGCCTTAAATGATTTTGGGCCTGGTCCCTACTGGCTTTGGCTTGGTCGAAGAAACAGGAAGGTGAAGGGTTAAGGATTGTTAGCCTTGGGTCCAGTTCAACATGTTAACTCGACATTGCAACACTGCATGGACTGTATTGATCTTAATGATTACAAGGAGACCATAGTTTTGTTTGATAAAAAAAAAATAAAGCTTGAACGCGCAAGAATATCAGGAAGGGTTTTTTCACAAGGACATGGCATACACGCATAAAACAGAGTTGTGAAAAAAGTGATAATAGAGCGAAAATAGTTCGATAAGTTGAAGAAAGAGAGAGAGAGAGAGAGTTAGAGAGAGAGAGAGAGAGAGAGAGAGAGAGAGAGAGTGTGTGTGTGTGTGTGTGAGGGGAGAAGGCTAAGAGAAATAAAGGCAGGGGATGGGTAGTGAGATTATTAGACAGAGAACGAGTGATAATATTAACCCGTATTCCTCCCTGCTATAGATCTTACACTGTGCATGAAAACAAAATTATAGCTAACCCTCCTATGACATTTATGTTGATGCTATCGCTGTTGCTGTTGCTGCTGCTGCTGCTGCTGCAGCGTTTTCTTAAGTTGTCTTTTGACTACGCCTATGGGCTAGGCCGAAGACTATAACGTTCTAGGCATCTCGCCATCGAGGTACAGGTATATTGCACCAAAATGGAAGTCAAAATCATAAGAAGCGACAGGAAAAGTGTTCGGAGGAAAAGAAAAGCATATCTCAACACAGGACTCTCTTTGAATTTATGAAACCCAAAAGAAAACAACCCGAGTATTGTAACAGAATATACAGCGTCCACATCAGCGACATTAACGGTAATGTTTCATCAAGGCCAGAACATGGGGACGAGAGCAACAGAATAATATCTGATTCTGACAACATCGATAACACTGCACAGACAACGAAACCTGTAGAATTCAAGTTCAATCCTGCCCAAGCAACGTGGATGAACGGAATTGAAGAATGTGATCAACCTAGCAATAGTTCAACACTTAGATGCTTTGGATCGAAGCGTGAATAAAAAGATCATTTTCGGTATCTCCAAAGTTTCCATTTTGTAGATTTTTCATAATGTGTTGTGTATGTGTTTAGATGAAGTAATCCACCACGAAGCAAACAAGCACGGATAGGTTTCGGCTGCCTCATACTTTGTAACAGAAATAGATCCATAAATGCTCTTGGAGCTCTCTCTCTCTCTCCCTCTCTCTCTTTCTCTCTTTCTCTCTCTCTCTATCTCTTTCTCTCTCTCTCTATCTCTCTCTCTCTCTCTCTCTCTTTCCCCAAATTATCTCTTATCTATTTGTCTGTGCGGAGCAATATTCCCCGGGGCTACCTTTCCTTTGTGCGATACCCTTCACTGGTTAGTTGAGACCAGTAAACACGTCCCTGTTAGCTCCCAACTTCGCAATACTTATACCAAAAGCTCCCTATGTAGCCTGGCTTTCTTAGCTACACGTACTGCCGGGGGTCTTGTGTGAACTTACAATACAACAAGGCTGTCAGCACCACAGGTAATAAATAAAATAGCCTTGAAAAAAAGAATGTAGTCTGTTGTTCTGCGACTTTTTTGCTGTCGGAGCTTCCAAGCGGTGTGTTAATGTCACAGTCCAGTACTTTAATATCGTGATCAAGATATTGGGTCGTAAGTACAACGTCGCGCTTACTTACAACTCGTCGTAAACTTTCTTGTTTCCATATCTTGAGACGTGTCGTAAGCTTACCACAGGGTTCTAATTACAATCCATTATGTGTTATATATTTCAGGTATAATGTAACTGCGCTCTAGCAATGGTATTTTTTTTTTATTATTCCCATAAGCGGTTCTATGGAGCCCTTCAATTAGTTGTTGTTGTGATTGTTGTTGTTGATGTTGTTGTTGTTGTTCTTGTTGTCGTTGTTGTTGATGTTGTTGTTGTTGTTGTTTATGTAAATCAGCATTTGAAACCGCATATTTCAAACAAGACCTATTGTATGAAGTTCTAAAAAATCCTCCTGAATTCACGTTTTTAACCATTAATTGCAGAATATTCTGTCAATTGAAGTAAAAATATCTAAAGTTTTGTTCTAAACCTGCCTATCTTCTCCCCCCCCCCCCCCTTCCCCATCCCTTATTTTTTCATCTAACAAGACGTTCTCAGTTCTGTCTCTGATTTTGTTCTAAACCTGCCCACCTTCTCTATCTCACCTCCCTCTCTCTGTCTGTCCCTGTCTCTATATTTGTCTGTCTGTCTGTCTGTCTGTCTGTCTGTCTGTCTGTCTGTCTGTTGGCCTGTATGCCTGTCTCTCTTTCTTTATTTATTTGTCTCTATCTGACTGTCTGTCTGTACCCCTGATACCCCGCACTTGTTTTTAAATCTCTTTATCTGTCCTTTAGCATTGGGAGATTTTGGCAGCTACACTGAGAAGGGTATTGACAGTTCATTTTGAGCGCAGTAGTGAAGGACGATTAACGATGGAACATTTTGAGTGCAAAAGTAGAGGGCGACTAGTGAGAGAACATTTTGAGTGCAGTACTGTTGTACACTGACAGGACGTTTTGAGTGCAGTACTATTGTACACTGACAGGACATTTTGAGTGCAGTACTGTTGTACACTGACAGGACATTTTGAGTGCAGTACTGTTGTACACTGACAGGACATTTTCAGCGCAATACTGTTGTACACTGACAGGACATTTTTAGTGCAATACTGTTGGACACAGACAGGACATTTTCAGTGCAGTACTGTTGTACACTGACAGGACATTTTGAGTGCAGTACTGTTGTACACTGACAGGACATTTTGAGTGCAGTACTGTTGGACACTGACAGGACGTTTTGAGTGCAGTACTGTTGTACACTGACAGGACGTTTTGAGTGCAGTACTGTTGTACACTGACAGGACATTTTGAGTGCAATACTGTTGGACACTGACAGGACATTTTGAGTGTAATATTAAGGGACGGTTATTGAAAGAACATATCAACTGCAATACAGAATTCAAGCGGCGGTTCGCGATAGGACATTTTGAGTGCAATACTGAGGAGATGGGACTTGTTGACTGCAGTACTGAGCGACGGTTTGCGATAGGACATTTTGAGTGCAATACATGTACTGAGGAGATGGGACTTGTTGACTGTAGTACTGAGCGACGGTTCGCGATAGGACATTTTGAGTGCAATACTGAGGAGATGGGACTTGTTGACTGCAGTACTGAGCGACGGTTCGCGATAGGACATTTTGAGTGCAATACTGAGGAGATGGGACATGTTGGCTGTAGGACTGAGCGGCGGTTCGCGATAGGACATTTTGAGTGCAATACTGAGGAGATGGGACATGTTGACTGTAGGACTGAGCGACGGTTCGCGATAGGACATTCTGAGTGCAATACTGAGGAGATGGGATAGGTTGACTGAGGGACAGTTAGCGACAGTTGAGAGGCAGATAGATATTGACGTTTTAGAGCAACAGGCCTACTTTGAGGAGGCCAGCTTACCCACACTTCTGAAAACTGAGTGTCGCGTATAATGGCCAAATGGCCAGAGAGATAAGTGGCTGTTGGCCTTGGTAGTTACTACTACATGTACTACTATGATAACCCCCAAACTGAACTAAAGGTCGTTATTACGATACTACGCAAGATAAATGCTGTAAATGTTTGCGTTGGGATCATTCACGTAAGGAATTCAGGGGGCAAACGCAAAGGACACAAGGTTAGCGTGGACCTAGATCTAGATATTCCGTAATAAATCGTCCAAACAATATCCAGACAGCGGTCGTCTTATAAAAAAAAATCTAGCTTTAGCAAAAGAATGGTGTTTCTTGCCTACCCAGGGTGGTATGGTAATGTGCTTCAATGATTACAAGTACATGTATTCAGGATGAAATTCTAATGTGAAGGAATTCTCTTTGCAATATGAACCAGCTTTGTTTATTTCACGAAGGCTTGTGAATTCTAAGTCTAAGTTGCCCACTTGTAAACGAGGTTTGGTTTGAAACGATATTTGACAAAAAAAAACTTTGCACGTCATGAAAAAGCAGTTTTGAATAGAAACACAAAACGGGTATAAAAATTTTGAAAGAATTGCCACGTTTAGGGAGGTTGGTACTGCTTTCTTCTCATATTTAAATTTAAAATTAACACAAAGAAGCTTCGGGGCATTTCCAGAATAAATTGACGTCACGTATAAATCCACAGTTCTGTGCTCAAGAGGTCTTGGCCTCTGGTCTGTTTTGCCAAGTGTAATGTCAAATTGCGCAACTTCTGTAAAATCACTGTGGTCGCCTTTTCACCTGACGCCAAAAGCTTGCAAAAGACAAAATGGCTGCCTGTCTTCTCAAGCTTCAGTTCTGTATAGTATTTTATTCTTGAAAAAGAAATGCGCCCGATGTCAACAACAATTTCTTTAAACTCTCCACTGATTTTACATTAGAAGTAACATTATCGTGTCCATACCTTCACCTCCTATCTTTAATTAGGTCTGGTCTGTCTGTTTGTCCCTGTCTCTCTCCTCCCTATCCATTTCTGCTTATTGTGTTATTTCCTCTTCAAGTTTCTGTAATGGTTTCACCTAAAGCATAATTTCTGTAAAAATGAGACACGAAATGTGCCTTGTCCTAGATCTATATAGAGTCAAATCAAAATAATTATAGTAATTTAAAAAAAAACTAACCAAAACAAACAAACAAACTAACAACAAAACAAAAAAAACAACAACAGAACTTTAGTACTATTTCTTTTTTAAACTGTTATCTCATAAGCTTCTGACGAATATTTATCAGGACAGTGCCATGAATAAAACCAACGATATTGTGTGGGTTCGAACCCAAGACCTCCTTAATGTCAACCCTTTGCTCTTCTGAAAGAGTATTTTGACACCCTATATCAGTGAAGGTAGAAATCTATTTTACACGTAAGATAGTTTTTGCTATCAATAGCCAGCGCCATAATGATGTTGTGGTACAAAGATTTCGTGTGACAATATACATTTAGTCCCACGACGAGATTTTTTTACTGTCTTTGGCCAATAATGTAATAATTTGAATGGCCCATGCATGTGTAACTTTACATTTTTAGCTATTTATAGCTCCAGGGGTAAACCTGAGTCATTATATCTAGAGTCTAAAAAAATGTGTCACTCCGCGGCGCAGACAACGTTGCAGTGAACTACAGAATCGTTGTTTTATGTGCAGTGAACCGTGACGCTAGACCGTTCTGAAAGAGATTCGCACAAACCGGAGCTTCACATATTAAGTCTTGGCAAATTGCCATGTCACGCTTGGTTCTCTTGCGGAATGGCAGGTAATCAGATAGATTATAATGATTTCTTGGCACCAAAGGGAAAAGGGAATATTTCTTTGTGATGATAATTATACATAATGATGCTATTTATTGATTTAAAAAAATGTGATATCGGTAGTAAAGTTGTATGGGTAAACCAAGAGTTTGCAACAACTTGATATGATTTTGGCTATCGACTGGTGCTGTCTTTGATGGAGTCGATGCTCAGTGCGGATATGAGGCAAGAGTAGCAGAACACAGAGGGGGCACTTATATTACTACAGCCACCGGCAAAGGTTATATTATCTGGTATCTTAAAGTTTAAGCAAAACAACAACAACAACAACAAAACGAAACAAAAAAAAAATAAAACAAAAACAAAAAACAAAAACAGAGGATGCCAGATAGCTTAGTGGGTTGTGTTCTGAAGTGACAAGCTGTAGATCTGAGGTTCCAATCTAAGGCCGTAACGCCGACTCCCGCGGTATCAGTTGAATCTGCTTTTTATTTGGCGTTTTGTGTGAGGGTCCTGGCAGCTGAATAAGGCTGGATGATTGCGAACAATGCATAATATACCACACATCCTTAAAAATAGGTACTTAAAGAAATAAAGTAAAATTGTAAGTCCCACATGCGGCAAAGTTTTGTGAACATCCTTACTCTGTGCATCTGTATAAGGATTTTTAAGAGGACATAATGACCTCTTGACTTATAAAAATAATATGATTGAAGATATTGAAAGCATTGCGCAATGTCAACGCTGAGAAATCTACTTGATGAATTGCGAAACATCGCAACATTATAAAAAATTGCGAAAATCGTCTATTGCGATTCCGATTTCACAGAGACAAGTGTTTTACTACCAAACGTAAACAAAAAAAATGTTTGGTGTATTGGTGTATATCTTTTCAAGTAATTTAGTTAAAATTCCAATTCAATGAAGCATTTGAAAAAAAAATGTATCTTGGTTTGTTTTTCTAGTCGATGCTGCAGGCTTTTGCAAACCAGTGACGCAAAATCTATAAATAGACTTAGGCAAAACGCCATCTTTTACTTCTCGTATTTCCAACATCTCAATCCCTACAGTTAAACTAGTCTTCTCTCTTTAAGTTCCACGAAGTTATAATCAAAACGCAGTTTCATGGGTGCCTATATCTCTTTAGGCTGGAAACAAATAGTGATGCACTGTATTCCTAAGGCCTTTTATAATGTTCATAGTTCTTTCTTTCCCTATTCAAATTCTATAGAAGGCAAACAGCCCCCGGCACACTAAGTATGCACATGAATCATTTTGCTCAAGGGTCGCCTTGTTGGCAGTCACTTCATCTCAACCCAGGTTTGTGGAGCATGACATTGCAATTCTGAAGATTTTATAAAATCGAGAAGGGGAATAAAAAGAAAGCTATAGGATAAAAGTACAACGAAAGCTGGGGAGGCTTTAAGTTCTTTTTTAAACTCTTCGTGCCCATAATCATTCTGTCTGGTTGACACAAGCATGTAATGCAAAACAAGTTATGCAGCAACAATCATAAGGTATCTTGCCTGGCGGCAATAGCCACACGGCATGGTTTTTACGATTAAAACGAAAGTACATTAATGCTCTTATGATTAAAATGAAGCATATTATGATGATACGTTCTTTTTAAACAGCTATTACATAGAAGAGGTGATCTCGTGTAGAATGTTATTCATATACCCGATCCAAACATATTTTTAAAAAAAGTCTGATTTGAGTTATAATTTATGCAATTTTATAGTTTCATAAAGCTTTCCCACTTTGAAGCTTCTTCACAATATTCCTCCATATTTATAAGAAAAAGATTCGCAAATCAAAGATAATAACAAGGAAAACATTAAATAACCATTGCCCATTTAGCAAGATGAACAGTTCAAGGGATCAATTTGTAAAATCTTTTTTATCTATCTCTTTCGTTCATCATATTATAAGCAAAGTTATAGTTATGTGAGAGGAATGCTACTTAAATGATTTCTACCCTAAGCGGATCTTCTTGCATTCCATCTTGTTTTTCCCTCCTTTTATTCAGTAGCGTGATGTGATAGTGACTGTCAATTTTTAACAGTGAAATAAACAAGCGATACAAGCTCGCGTTCTACCTATTAAAAATTCTAACTTCTTCATTCATACCTTGTTGAACTTTCACATGCCATTTTCTTGATTGAATTGAACCAGGCGTAAATTAATTTATAATTCATTTTTTAAAGTTATATTGAATTATATTGAAACACAATATTCGTTCAGTTCTCTTTTAGTCAAGACTTTCTTTTTCAGTTTTCAAAGCTATGTGTCGATCGAAAACCATACCTTTAAAAAAAATTTTTTTTAAAAAATAGAACACCGGTGGGTTACTTTTTTTATGGTGTGTTGGGAGGGGGTGGTTGAAGCAAGCAAGTAAACATAATTTTTAGGATTTTGAATTTTTAAGTTTTCTTTACAAAAAAAAAACAAACAACATAATATAGATCTTAAGGAGCCATTGGTGTCATTATTTCCTAGAAAAGTCTAACCCCTCCTCTTTTGTTGTAACTGTATAGCTGTTGAAAGCGTTCATATAAATTAAAAGCAGTGGGTAGAATTAGTTTCAGTTTCAATCTTCAGCTATTAGTTATTTATTTCAAATTATATTATTGTCGAGATTAAGGCGTCGTTTGCAGTTCCAAGGTATAATAACCGTGCATCGCTCTGAGCAGAGCGAGTCAGCTCAGTTGTTAGAGAGTACACTATATCTAAAGGAGGCCCCAGGCCTGGGTTCAAATCTTGGTCAGACCGCCTTTTTCCTTACTAGTTGGCTTGATGCATGTCCTTCTAGTTCTAGACGGCTATGGTAGGTGCCAGTATGATGAGATTATCTGCGACATATATCATGGTATCTCTGCTCAGTGATGGCATGCTTATGTGGCAGCACGCACAAATCGCCGGACTTAGACTTTAAGTCTAGGGACCCGTGCACTAGCTAACGTAATTTCTAATGATGGGCGTTAGAAGCAAACAAGCAAATAGCGTTTTGACCACTTACAATTTATATCAAGAGCATAGGGATAAAATGTATATTTGCTCCTAAAAACCGAATTCGGTGCTTGAAATTTGTTTTAGGAGTTTGCGAATGACACTCAATGCCCATGGTACAACATTGTGACTAACCATTCAAGAAATTATTTATGCTCAATTGAAACAGAAACCATGACGCAATATGGGTTGGATGGAGGAGGTATTTTTACGACAGGGTTGATGTAGTCTCCGATAAGGTAGACAAAGGTGAATGAAATCTAGGTTGCTTTGCCTCGTTGAACCCTTTTGTTCCTTTTTTTGGTTTTTTGAATCTGTGAACATTAAAATTTAAAAACATATTTAAAAAAAAGACATCCTGTCAAGTGTGAAAGGTTGACAGTGAAGTGTACTTTTGAATTTAGAATGTTATATAACTTAAGCTTAGATGTTAATAATTCATCTACCTGGTGTATGTCTCCTCCCCTTCCCCGCTCTCTCTCTCTCTCTTTCTCTCTCTCTCTCTCTCTCTCTCTCTCTCTCTCTCTCTCTCCCTCTCTCTTTCCATCGATGTCGCTAATGGGTCTAATTTTAACCCTTTTCTTGTGACCGATCACGGAAAAATATATCTCCTATACGTACGACTGCCATATAATACAATGTATGTTGTTGAAGGAAATCATACGAATAGCAGTAGAGTTCAAGAAACATTTCAAGATACCATTTAGGCCTACTCAATTTTATGTTACTACGACTATCACTTATCATAAATTTCCGAGCCAGCACATTAAGATCGCCACTGGAGTCGAGCCGTTCTGTTAAGATGGTAAGTTTGGGACTCAACAGTAACCGCAGGTATCAGTAATTTATTAAAGAAAACGACACACACACACACAATCAAAACTCAACGAAACAAGATTAACAAAACCAGACATTTTGGATTGGACCACTGAAGAATAAAAGAGGCTACAATAAAATGTAAGTCTATGGCCTTCTTTTTCTCGTTTTATATTTCCCAAAACTATCATAAATTAATTTACGCATCTCTGCACAAAATAGGAAAACCCTCTTAAAATTCCCTGAGGCTGCTGTGGTAGTGTTCAAAATAAGAAAAAAAAGAAGACCCAAGCAGTTAGCATGCCGCACGGTGGAACTAGTAAGCAGTCTTGTATTTTATAAAATGTGATTTATATTGAGTCTTACAATCGAGTTTAAAGCTACACTAAAAGTTGATACGGAGGCTGTCTTCTAAATTCAAGTAAACAACCGAAGACCTGATTCTTCGTGTGAAAAATCGATGAGTCACAACAAGAAGGACCTGTTCATTACAATCGAAACTACAATCAATTTAACTTGACCTTCACACTACTGATTGGGTCGGTTTCATTATAATGTGACCGGCTGAGACATGCGTCATAGTATCTTCGCATTGTCTCTGTGTAGCCGCACGTAATGTTGTCAGACGTTAGTCTTGGGACTTATCCACAGTAGAGTCTAAACAGTACTTACACGTTAAGCAACCAACTTAGCTCTTTTTAGTGTCATTATAATCAGAGCGGATGAGACATGGTCATAATAGTATCTTTGCATTATCTCTATGTGGCCGCACGTAAAATTGTCTTGAGACCCATCCGCAATATAGCCAATATAGTGGTGATATTGGACGGTAATTAAATCAGTCAACTCTTGTCCGTCACTACATTTTCTTATTATCGATGTTGTCTGATTACCGCGTTTATCGGGAGGTGGCGGGTTCGATTCGCAGTCAGGCGTACGTAGTCGGTGTCAGTATAAAAGGCCCCTACAGCGTCCATTTGGACCTGGGAGTTATTGAACTGAGCGAGAATTTCAGTCCAACACAGAAATATCAATGCTTATTGTTCCGATAAGAACGGGTGTTCACTACAGATTTGGCACATTCCTTTGTGTAGTTTTATTTATTAATAATTGATTTTATTACGTTTTTTTTCAACAATTAGACACATCTTAAATAACATAACCTCCTACCTAGAATTTCCACATGTAGTAAAAATCCAAAAAAGCTATGCCCAATTATGACAATCTAGTGCATGTTCTTTTTTTCAATAATAATAACAATATTTGAAATTTTATTCTAATTATCTCTATCTCTTCTTTTGAACAATAGCCCCTTGTCCAAGCTTTATGCAATTCTTGACAAAGATTCACTTAAATTTAAAAGCTGCTTATACTGATAACTTAAAGAAAAAGAAAAAAAAACACAATTTAGCAGCACCCAGGTATACATGACAGGCATCCAGCTTAATAGACGTTTTTGTTTGTTTGTTTGCTTTTTAGTTTGAAAAATACATTCTAAATTAGGAAGCGGTTTAATTATCATTGTTTTTCACATGTTTTTTTTCTTCTGATGTGACCGGTGAAAAAACGCATTACTAACTCATAAATGATGTTTACTCTTTTCTCAGAACACATTCATTGACAGCTTGACAATTACAAGGAACGAGACACACAAGAGGCAAGAACAGAACTTCAAACAGAATGACTTAATTTTGCTGCATTTCCCGATCTGACTCCTGTGTAACCAGTGTACAAACCAGACTTTCTACAAAGCCACGTTTCCCCCTGCCTGTGCTTGGTCGCTCCACCACCAGAGACAGCCTTTTGAGGCTGTGGTCAGAGGGCATCAGTTCCAGCAGCGATGTCGATCATCGGACAGTCCCTCCTCCTCTTCAAGAAGAACTTCCTTTTGCGGTTACGCTACCCTGTAAGTTTTATTTAGATTTGCATTCTAGATGGGAACCCACGAAATGTATGGTGATTGCAGGACTGACAAACCAGAAATGATTACTGATGAATTTAAAATGTGCCAAACCTAAAGATATTTTGAGTTCAATAAGAATTATCTCTTGCCTTACCTTGTAAGTTCTATTTAGTTTAGTTTATTAATACCCCTGCTGGCTTTCAAATCATAACTCAAAATTAACCAATATTAATCGTAAGTCAGTCCTCCTAGATCCTCCTTTTCAAGAAGAACTACCTCTGGCGATTACGCTACGCTGTATGTTTAATTTTGTTTATTAGTTTTCTTAATTTGTAGAAGGTTGTAAGATGCTGGTGATTGCTAGCTCAATCGACCTTTACTTAACTCAAGAGATCACAGTATATCACTAGACCACTGCTCTAAACCGAGAGGTACATGATCGAAGAACCAATCAAATAGGACCGTTTTTACTCCACCAAACTCATCATTATTATGTCGGCGAAGAATAAACATAGACATTTTTGAGGACGAAGCGGAGGACTGTCATGGACCGAAAATCGTGTGCCCACGCCAAACTTTGTAATACATTGTCACCAGATACGGTGTAGGTATTGACATTTTGCTCGACATAACTTATTAAGATCTCGCCATGGTTTTCATAGGTTTAGTTTAGCGTGTGAACCCTAAGAAAGATTACATGGTTAAGGGGTTGAATAAAACATTAAACTATATTCGCTCCATCGCAAGGAGTTGGACTACGACAGGGCTTCACAAAGCCACACACTTAAGATATTATATGTGCTCAAATTATTTGAGAACGAGTGAAATAAAAATGATAAAATACTCACCACATTGTACATACGTACACAATGAAAAAATAAAAATAAGTTAACAAGTTTAATATCCTTCTAGTTGTTTTAATTGCCTCATGATATCTTAAAGGACAGAGGACATTTTCCTTACAGATGAAGTGTAATCTTCTCTACAGCCAAAAACAATTACTTCATACTACACAGCGTATTAGAAACATCCTTTCGGTTTGTTGCTTTTATTGCTTTTATTGTTGTTTATTATTTACTTTGTTTTTTGTTTTCTGCAAGACATTAAAAGGATTTTCAGTGTTGCTCTTACTCATGTATGTCTATAATGCTTACTGCCAGTAACCCAAACTGTATTTCCCCCCTACAGGCAATCCTTGTTCTAGAGCTAATATGGCCCATTATGGTGATTGGCATGGTGTCTCTCATGAGACATGGAGCCCCACCCTTCAGGAAACCAAACTGTAAGTTCTTCTCCCATTGGACTCAATGATTTCTTAACAAATATTTGATTGGCTGATAATGGATCCTTTATAAAATTTGACTCTTTATCCATTTTAAATGATGTCTTAGTCTTAACCTCTAAGAATAGTATTAACAAAACTGAAAGTAACAAAAACTGTAATAACATATCCGATCCATCCTGTGTTGTCAACTCTGTTCCATATATTATTACAAAAAAACACAAAACAAAACAAAAAAACAAAAAAACAAAAAACAAGAAATTAGCTTCGGTTTTTTTTTTGAAACGTCCGTATCTATTTACATTGCGTTCTATATCCGCATTGAAATGATTTTGTTTTTGTTTATTCTAGATCTTTCAAATTTTTATTTGAATTGCATGGGCACAAATCCATGGAGTGTTTGTGGATGAGTTTTGAATGCTCAAGTGTATATTTTTATTGGGCAGGAAAAATGGAGGGCTCAATATAATTTTAACCATTCAATCAATAGTAGATAAAGCATCCAATAAGAAAGTGGAATGAAAACATTAGATGTAGCATGAGACACAAATCTTCACAAAAAGTAATTTCATAAAACTACCAAATCGTACTCTATAGGAACGCCCTTTTGTTGGTCTTCGAAACTCCAAAGAGAAAATGCTATGAACCCGTAAATAGTCATTCTTTTGTGGGGAAAATAGAAGGAAAAATCGTAAACACTTATTATTTTTAATTAAAAAACTCCGGATATTTTGTTAAACGGGTGCTCTCAATATTAAGAAAATAACTGAATTTCAGCTTTGATCGAACTGTTTGTTTAGAAGATACAATGTTACCTAAGCGTACATAACTGGGACCTCTCAGATTGTTACAGTTACAAAAACCAAATACTTCATAAGCTATGCGTGACCTGTTTTCGTTAAATCTGCTCTAAAACATTTTAAAAAAAAAAGTTGCAAGTACAATATTTATGAAAATGGGTCGTCCTGGATCTTATCCTTATATTTTAAGAGGAGTAGTAAGCTTACCGAAACGTTGTACTTACGACCCGGGATTTCAAAGCAAACAGAATGCTTTGATATAGAGCGTGAAAAAATTATTATTCAATCACAGTGTTGCTTTTATGCCGGAAAGGTATTCAGAAAAGGGGGAGAATTCATAATGTGTACGTCTTTTCAAAGCTTAGAGAGTCGTTTTATTAAAACCTACTATGTAAATCTAACCCATTAAAAAAGAGAGAATTTTCGTCATAGTGGCTGAAATTATGCTTTATGTATCAATGACTCTTGTTTCATTGATAAACTAAGTGTATTGTTGGTTTGCAGAACATAATAACTGATGAGAGGTAAGGTGGGAATGATTCATCATACAAGCATTGATATTCCAGTGCTAAGATCGTTAAGTAATGTATTTTTAGTTTTGCGTCCACTAGCGTGACTTGGTGTCTCAAAGAATCATACGAGTAACTATATCATTATATGGAAATGGGAGCAGCATCTGAGATTTGAATTTCCACTCAAATACGAACTGGTTGAACTATCGACGCTCCTGAGGGATAAGGGTGGGGGGGGGCGCAAACTGGCGCAAGGGATAGAGCTTTGGTCTCCCGATTGGGAAGTCCACGGTTCAAAACTGACGATCGGTGAAAAAATGTCCGATTTCATCCTCTACTGGTTGGATCAGTGTCAGTATAATATGAGCAGCCAGAGACAGCAGTCATGGTATCCCTGTATTTGGGTGGCAGTATCTAAGATTGTCAGACGTTAGCCTTAGGACCTGTCCACAATTAGCCCATATAGTGCTGACATTGGACACAAAGCAACAAAGAAAACCAAACAAATCGGCGCTCCTAAGAGGGATATCAAACCTAATAAATACCATTAAAATGATATCATATTATCATATTCAATTCCAAAAATAGGTAACGCAACATTCAATGTAATCAGGAAAATATTTATTGCTAACATGATCACTGATCTATCCGAATTGATCCATCCTTTGTCTATGTCCCGTCCAGGTCAGTACCAACCTAGAGCGTTGCCCAGTGCCGGGACCGTGCCATTCCTGCAGACTTACCTCTGTAACCTGGACAACCCCTGCTACATCACAGACTCGGAGCTTAACGATGCTATTAGAAGCACTCGAAGGTTAGTTCGGCTCATACTGTTATAAAATAATTATTCCCTCAACGTTTTATTCGAAGTTTATATACAAAGAATTAAATCAAGATATTTACTAGAAAAAAATTACTTGTAGTATCATGACTACCTGCTACTATTTTCATGCGTGTCCTATTTTCGTTATTACTAGTATGACTATTACAGCTACCATTACTACTATTACTCCTCCTCCTCCTCCTCCTCCTCCTCCTCCTCCTACTACTACTACTACTACTACTACTACTACTACTACTACTACTACTACTACTACTACTACTACT